>JAOTAV010074291.1:0-13151 GCA_026546445.1 Cyclargus thomasi | reverse complement strand
ATTTTATAAGAATAAGAAAAAGATTCAGTAGTTCTGGAGATTAGTCCGTACAAACAGATAAACATACGACTTTTTTTTGTCGATTTGTGTTCTATTACTGTAAAAATATGTTTGTAAAAATATTAATTGTACGGACTCGCCAATATTATTATTTTATTATATGTATAGATTATGTAGTTTTAAAAAGAAACATATTCTTATTTTTACTTACTTGGCATTTTTTGTTAGCTTTGACAACAGTTTCGTCTTTCTTTTTGCCCTTCAACGTCTCTCCACAAATCTCTTGGAACTGCAATATTGTTGTTTTCAGAGATTTCTTCTTGAGTTTCGGACTCACCTCTTCCCAATTTTCATCTGAATGGAACATGTCACATATAAAAAATAATTTAGTAGCATAAAACTTTTTCTACATGTGAAAAGATTACGATAAAAAGTAATTAAATAAATAAAACATTTTTTTATTCGGAGTAAATATAAAAAAAATATTTAGCTACAGTTCCTACCACCAGTTTCGGGATTAATCCTGCTTAGTTATTACAAAATTTTAAAACTTTTACAAATTTCAATATACCTCTTTACTTCCTAATTAAATGGGAAGTTAATTACTGCAATTTTTTTGGGTCCCGTACCCAAAGGGTAAAAACGGGCCCCTAATACAAAGATTTCAATGTCTGTCTGTCTGTCTCCAGGCTATATCTCAAGAACGGTAACAGCTAGAGAGTTGATAACAACAAATACTTAAAACAAAATAAATTATTAACAAGATAAATTAAATTCTTAAAGGGGGCTCTAATACAACAATTGTTATGTCGAAAAATTCGACGCGCTTAACAGACCCCAGCCGGAATGGGCTGATAAGCTCTCCTAGACAAGTGGCAAGCAATTATTTTTTACAAATAACCGTTTGACGTGTTTTTGTTTTGGTTTGACATAGTGAAACGAAAACGAATTTGCCACGGTCCTCGAGCGGTATACTTACGCCACTGACGAAACACTTCCTGCGCGATTATTCCAACTCGCACTTGGCCAGTTTTTTATGTAAATATTAAAGTCCTTTTCACACATTGCCATCAAAATAAAATATAGTCTAGATTAAAAACATAAATACCTATATAATCTATCAACGTAGCAGACTGCTTGCTGCACCTGTTGAAGAGTTGTCTCCAAGTTGGGTGACAAGAGTCATCCCGCTGGAGACAATTAACTAAGCTCTCCACCAGAACTCTATTGTATATATCAAGGCCGGCGCCGCTGAGGTATTGGTTTGGTAATTTCTTCATAAGCTGATTAAAGGTCACTTGAAGTTTATTGCCACTCTTATCAAAATATATTTCCTGAAAACAAACATATATTGAATACTGCATTTTTGTCTGTAATTAAGTGCAAAAAACGCTAAAAAAGGGTGGTACAAAAGAAACATTTGGCGGTAGGTGGCAGTGACATGCGACATGCGTAAAATTATTTCTGGAAAACAGTGCCTTCTTTAATTTTTTTTTTCCACTTAAGCTTTATTCTATTTTCATACAAAACTTTTGAATAGATTTCAGTATTTATTCAGTATATAGATTATATTTTAAGGCTCTACAGTACACCAGTCACAAAGCAATTTTCTTTCCTTTTTTTATTACATTATGAATAGTAAGGTTAGAATAAACTGTTAATTAAATAACATACATACCTTATATTTAATTAATTGCTTTATTAGATCACTATATAGTTCCTTGGACAAACTATTCTTTTTATTGCCAACAGTGTCAAACATAGACAACAACTGTTCTTGACTAACTTTAGCATCCATTTTAGCGTGTCTATCTAACAACTTTGATAAATAAGCTACTATATATTTAGAATAGTTCTTCAATTCTATGATCGGGAAGAATAATTCTTGCCAGGCTAAAAAGTAAAAAATATTAATACTTAAGTGTTTCCAATTTGACCTACTTGTGTCACTAAAACAAAAAATGATTTAATACACTTTCACTACTTATGTTGACATTATTAAAAAAAACACATGTTATACCATTAAAAAAAACTAAGTGAAAAATTTTGAAACAAGCCAAAAATAATATTCACTAGTAACCTGTATAGTCTGAAAGAGCAAGTGAAATGGGTCACATCACCTTGAATATGTCAGAGCCCAGAGATAATTGATAAGGAGTGATGATATCTTATATAAAACATTTTTTGTTTTGGCAACGGATTTGTAAATAAAGGTAGCGGTGCCTTTGATAAATTTTAAGAATATAGGTATGCAACCAATTATTAAGAGTAAAAATTTAAATTGACATTTTTATTGAAATGGCATCAAAATTACTTGATCAAAAAATATTGTTATGTATAGACGCATAAAAATATTCCATATTTCTTTAGCTAATATACACACAAGTGTGTCCCAAGCAGGTCTGGATGTATAAATAGCTTTTGTAGGACCTTGCCTATGGCCTATGGGTAGTAGCGTCCCAGTCAATTTCGTAGGTATATGTGCCATCAGAAATAACTGGCCTACACTCATACAAAATGTAAATTTTTTATTGGTCTCAAACAATATGGATAAAAATTACCTTTTAATCCTACTGCATAATTATTAATTCCACCTTGACCAAAAGCCCAAAGCAGGGTCAAACCTATCGGAGGTCTGTTCTGGTAAGAGTTCCTCAGGCTAATGCTTTTTGGCAGTGACGAAATACAGAACTCAGGGTATTCTAAAGCTAGCATCTGTAGCAGGAGTCTATGACCGTTTACTAATTGACCTGAAATAAATTAAAATAACTGGTTTTCAATGCTGTCAATCTACATATTTTTTAAATAATTCTAAACTTGAATGTATTTTGTGAGATTGTGACTGAAAACAAAATGACATCAGCCTTTACCACCCACATAAGCTTGGTAAATGTAAAGAATCAGTTGGGCCATTTTATAATGATGATTCAAAATTTTAATTATGATATAGGTAATTGTTAATAATGAGATAGATAAATATAAAAAAAAATTGTGTATATTAATATACACAAATGTACTTTTATACACCCTCTAAAAGTCCCCTGTCTTTTTATGTGACTCAACCTGCCAGACAACCCTTGCATAGTTATTTGCTGTCGTATTTTTAATTTGTTATTGATTTAACAAAATAAAAAAAAAACAAGTTTAGTGAGACTTTCAGTACATGAAATTTTTATACAATAAAAAATATTTCAATAGATTTTGTAAGAACAAGGACAATCAAAATATTAAAAAAGTGAACAAACCTCTGCTCATATCATTGGCTAAGGTTGTAAGGGTTACATCAAAGAAAAGCTGAGTGTTAGCCTTTCCAGCATCAAGTAGGACCTTTTCCAGAATCTTCTTTACCTCATTAGGCACAATACATAGAGGATACTTAATATCATATGATGAAAATGTAGGGTCCTCTATTTCTATTTGTGTTTTTGAGTTTAGGAAGTTTGCAATTTCTTTAAGCCAAACTAGAGGTGCGTTAGAGAATCTAATCTTATTAGTGGCTATTATATTTGCTAATTCTTCTCTGTCCAGCTGTAAAAAAATATTGAGTGAGTTAGCATATTGTATTGAATATAATTTTTGTTTAGAAATAATATTAAACTTACAACTTCAAACGCCTCTTCTAAGCTTTTAGGGGGTCTCGGTTTGGATGCTTCTGCTTTCTTTTCCTGTTTCTTCTTCTTGTCTCCATTCTTTTTAGGCTTTTTGGGGTCGTCTATCTCCATTCCTTCGTAGTACGATTTAGCTTGGGACTTGGGGACTGTAAATATACAAACAATGTAGTTTGACCTAGGAATTACGGTGATTATGCTGGATTAATTTAATTTAGAGTGCATACCAATATCTTCCGATTTCGCCCCATTTTTGGTCGGCTTTTTTTCCTCGTCCTTATTATTTTTAACTTTGCCGCTCTGAGACTTCTTGCCTTTTCCAACAACTTCCCACTGGCCGCTAGACATATTTAAATAGGGTTTGAGATCAATTTTAATTTACAAAAATATTAAAATTACGAAAAGTAACAGAATACACGTCAAAAACAAAGTAAAAAATGTCAAACTGAAAGTCTGAAAAGAAATGAAATGCCGCGGGCTGTCATTGGTCAAAATTATTCCACTTGGCCAAAACGTGGCAGTGCGACAAATTGCGTTCCTGTGCAATGTTGCAATTTGCAAGTTGCATTTTGGAAACATTATCAAAATATTTGGGTTTGAACAGGTTTTTTTTTGTTTTCTGTCTATTCATAATATTTGAAGACATATATGATACCTCAATAGTCAATACCCTTTTATAAATAAAATACATAGTAGAGCTTTAGCCCGTAAGTAATTAAGAGTTCCACATGTATGATATATTAGAAAAGCGGTATCTCACGAATCATTTTCATTTAAAAAATTTAAAAAAATGTTTTTTTCTTAAATTATTATGGCATTATATTAGTATAACAAAATAGCCTCTTTTAACAAAAGTGAAAACGAAAAAAAAATGTCAACGTCACTTGCCAAATTGTTGTCACTTGTCATTTCATATCTGTCATTTATCTGAGAAAATCAGTAATTGTTATTTTCGATGTGCTGTATTGTTACGGATTACTTGCTAAATTTTGAATTGAAGGAGTTCACAAATCGTGTTAATCTTTACTGGTGCATATTGTTCATCTCAGTGTAGATCGCAAAGCTGGATTTGTAGTGATTTTGTGCGACTTACCGTGTCCAGGACAAAATGACCATGGAAGATAAATCAATGCTTGACGATGTACACAGCTCCTTAAGGGAACGAGTGTTTTTCGCAGCCAGGGATGGAATGTCCTTAACACTTTACGCGCTATTGTATGAGAAAAGTTCGGACGACATAGACGATCTGCTAAACAGCGTAAGTCACCGTTTCATTTGATCAATTCTGTACCGTCACGACTATATTATCTATTTTTATCGCCTTAAATCAGATGTTACCACTAACGTGTTTTCTAATATATTTTGCGTTGTTAAGAATTTGCGTAATTGGGTTAAATATTTGCTTAATGCAAGTCATTGGCAAACAAAATACCTATTTACTCAGCCCTAGTCAAAGTGCTGCTGTAAAATTTTTATAGTTAGCTCTTTGTAATTAAATTCTTCCTTTTTTTGTATATCCAGCAGTTTAGTTGTTATTTTTGACACAAGAAAGTTAAATATTCATATTATTAATTTATTTGTTAAATATCTAATGCTGTTAAGGGCCTGTTTCATAGTTTTTAAGAAACTTTTTTATTGCAATTTAATCCAGTGTTTTTTTAAAATACATATAGAGCAATTGTAGTATCAAATATGATTGTGATTTTGAAGAATTATTAATAATGTTTAAATAATAAGACAAGATCATCAATTATCTGAATAAACATTCTCTTGAAAAAATATTTTTCAATGCCAGCTCCAGGTTTTCTTTAACTGGGTCATAATTGTTTTCATTTTTAACAATGAAAAAACTACTCAAAGTGCTAAGTTTCTTTAAAGCTAATTAAGTTAATTTTTATATCTTAAGAAAGAAATTCATAATGGCTATTGAATGTATAGCTATATACAATCAATGTGCTGTACTTTTAAATTTATTTCATTCTTATTATATTACATATTTACAAATAAATGATTTTGGTGCCAGGAATGCATTATAAAGATCACACTTGGTCTACAAAACCGTGCAGTGTGTAATCTTATATTGCTAAATATACTGTAATTGTACTTAATGTTTTTTGTGATTATAAAACACTTGTGCTACTTTTATTCACCTTAGTTGTAATGATGTTTCCTCATATTTTTAATGACAGCAATGATTTCTTTTTTTCAAATAGAAAAAATATTAGCATTAGTACTAATTACTATTGTAGTTTTCTTACTGTTCCTAGTACCAAAATTAGTTAGTAATCTAATACAATTACATCATACATTTTTTTCAGACTATTAACTTTTTTTGTAAACAATATTTAAAAAAATTAAAAGCTTTAGATGACTTTATGCCAGACGCCAGTGCATTGTTTCTATGATCAATATTCAAATTGATCTAAAACTATTGCATATTTACATTACTTCTAGGAATATAGTTTGTTTAATTTTCATTTGTTATTTATTTTTAGATCAAAATTCAACAAAACAAAAGATGCAGCAGCATAGATTATATATTTCAAACCTTTTCTTAAAATTTGTCTCAACAACATAAATGTTATTTTAGGATGTGTGCTGTGACGGAGTGAAGTGTACACCACTTATAGCAGCGGCCAGACATGGCAGAGAGGGTGCCGTCAGAATCCTGTTGGAGAAATTCAATCCACCTGTCAGATTGGAGACAGAGGGTACAGTGAAATTTGATGAATATGTTATTGAAGGTGAGTTTTATAATAACCAAGCATTCACTGTATTAGGAAGATATGTGAACAGAGAAATATGGTCACTGACCCATGTTTTTTACCCAAAACCTCCTTTTTATTCTAAATTTGATTGAGACAATGCAGGCTGATCACCTGATTGTGACAAGTAAGATAATCCATGTGTCTGATAGGCATGTAAAAATGTCTGATAGGTCATCCATCCCACTGGATTGAGAATAAAGAGAGGGTGCTCTTGTGTACTGCACACTCATTTGAGCACTATAAAATTTACTCCTGCGTAACAGGTCTGGTTTCAATTAAATTTGCCACCATCACCGAAACTGGTGTGGGAGTTAATATTTATGTTTTTGAGATTTGTTTGACTAGTATCGGCGGCTGCGCGTCCCTGTCCCCATAATTGTAAGCAGTGGCGTAACTATACCGTTCCGAGGCCCGTGGCAAATTCGTTTTCGTTCCTCTATGTCAATCCAATACAAAAACACGTCAAGCGTATATTGTAAAAAATAATCACTTGCCACTTGTCTAGGGGGCTTATCGGGGGCCCCTTCCGGCTGGGGGCCCGTGACATTTTGCCGGCTTTCCACCTCGTAATTACGCCACTGACCGTAAGGGTCTTCGTCGCGCACGCGACGCTTGTTTATTTGTTTACTGGCGCGCGTGAGATGTTTCCGTAACTTATAAATACCGATTTACAAAGAACGTTGACTCGTTCATCCCCGCGTTATATTTAGATCTCCACACAAAGAAACTGAACGACTTTTGAGGTAGTTTTAGCGCCCGAGTCTCCCTCTGTTGGCCGCCCTCCAGATCTTTGTCCTACTGCGTGTCCTACGAATTAATTGTTCGTTTATAATTTGGCATTGCACCTCTGCAGTCATACTTTTAATAATTATCGAAATTCTATATTTGAATGAGCTAGTCCAGTTATTATTGCTCTATTCTGTTAGCTTTGAAAGTTGATTTTAAATATCTAGAAGAAGATTGTGATTACTGTATATTTCGCTTCTAATATCGCTGCCTAATTAAAGTACCTATTTATGTCTGGTATATTGGAAAAGTCACGCCAGAAAGTCTGTTTGAGAAAATTTGATTACAGAGTGTCGAGAGTTTTTTTTTACATTTAACAGTGAACGTGCGTTTCGCGTTTACTAGGATTTTTATATGGAATTTGTACATGTGACCGTGTGCATCGCTAGGTGGCGCTGTACAAATCCCATATAAATTACTATATAAACGCGAAACGCATTCACGATCGAAAATGTTGAAAAAAACTCGCGCCAGGCACTCTGGCTTGCTTTGGATCCCCTGTTTTAATGTATTATATTGAATAGGATTCTCTAGTTCGTTAGAGTTTTCTCGACACTCCGAATTCCGATTCGTTCGTGTAGGTCGCAAAACGGTTTCGAAATACAGCCCCAGGATGCGGTGCCAAACTAATATACTGAAACTTCCTACTTTGTATTTTTTTAGGGTCCCGTACCCAAAAGGTAAAAACGGGACCCTATTACTAAGGTCTCGATGTCTGTTCGTCTGTCCCCAGGCTTTATCTCAAGAACGGTAATAGCTAGAGAGTTGAATTTTCGCAGAATATGTATGTCTGCTGCCGGTACAACAACAAATGCTAAAAATAAAATAAATTACGTACATATTTAAGGGTGGCTCTAGTACAACAAATATGTTTTATTTTGGTACTTCCTTCCTTAATAATAGATTCGATGCGCTCCTCATTGGCAGAGTGGCCGAGCGGTCTAGGACGCTGGTTTATGGCGAATACATGCGCCAACGGCCGGTAACAGAAAATAATTCATATACAATAAATAAAAACAAAAAATAAGAATTTCTCCTTAAGGATTATATTATTTCTTACATTGTATAAAAATAAATCGTTCATATTATGAACCGACTATTTCAATTTTTTTGTTAAAAAATCGATGCCCACAATCTATCAACTATAAAAAGCTTAGGGAAAAACTTAAACTATAAAGCTTAGGGAAAAATTCGCTAAAGGTGAAAATCATTCTATTACATATATTTTTTGAGTAATATGCTAAACGTTTTAACATACTTATTAGAGGTTAAACATACGCCGCTGGCCCATGTACAAACCTTAACGCACCAGTATTCTGGGAGGCGTAGGATCAAAATCCTAAATTTAAATTTCAATAAAACAATTTTTTGCCTAGTTTTTGCTCTCTGCTGGCACAGAACCCTTCGTGCGGGAGTCCAACTCGCACTTGGCCGGTTTTTAAAGTATTTCCTCACCTAAAAAAGATTCTACTGCCAGCGTTTTATGTCTTTTCAATTAGTCTACAATAATAACAAGCATATTGCATACTTTGTGCTATCAGAGAAAACGATTAATAGACAGATATATAAAACTCACCTGGCAGATAATGATTAATATTGAGCTGAAATAACGCGTTATCTGCCTTTAAATCAACGACTCTATAGTACATTTAGCGCTAAACATTAGTTGTATATTAGCTTTGCCCCGCGGTACTACTTGCGTAAAAAGTAGCCTATGTGTGTATCCAGAATATCAGCTAGCTCTATGCCAAATTTTATAGAAATCGGTCCAGCCGTTTAAGCGTGAAGAAGTAACAAACAGACACACTCACTAACTCACGAAGTAACAAACATTCGCATTTATAATATTAGT
This sequence comes from Cyclargus thomasi, assembly GCA_026546445.1. Classification (NCBI taxonomy): domain Eukaryota; kingdom Metazoa; phylum Arthropoda; class Insecta; order Lepidoptera; family Lycaenidae; genus Cyclargus; species Cyclargus thomasi. The sequence continues at coordinate 4,137 of JAOTAV010074291.1, read as the reverse complement.
AGGATAAGATTATTACGATATATTATGTATTTTGTTATTATCAAAATGTATGACACTGTCTTGTTGGCAGAGACACAAATAGTGTGGAGATAGACAGACCGGCGGCTTCCTACTTGTTAGTATGTCATTATGAATCATTACTACAAAAAATGCTCAACATATTCTAGTAGTTACTATGTAGAACTGAATTACTTAGTAGTACCAACAACATGTACAATCTTGTGTTTTTAATTTAAAACTGTCTACAATATTTCTCGAGGGTCGGATCGGAGAAAGATCGGAGAGAGAAAAAAGTACTAAAATTTCTTTGGCGTGAACCGTTATGTTACACGTCAACAGGGAATAGACAGACATACAGACCTTCGGCATCCATACTCATATTCTAATTTCGAAAGTATGTCTATCTGTATGTCTTTCTCTTACCTCACACAAAAACTGCTGAACCGAATTTGATATAATTAGGTACATAAGGTTATATACTCTTTTGTGAATAGTTCGGCAAAATTAGTTTCTCAAAATGTTGATCAATTTTTACTTATAATATTACAATAGTTGAAGGGCCTGTTTCACCGTTTACTGATAAAAATTTTTGTTAGGCTATCCACAACTTCTTTGACAGATTCTCCATATAAATTTCATTATTTCTTACAGATTATTTATTTGACGGATACAACTTTATTTAAAAGTTGTATCCGTCAAATAAATAGATTATTTGTGAGGGATGAAACACGTCTTATATAACCCACTAACACTTTACTTCTCAGGGGCCACAGCGCTATGGTGCGCGGCGGGGGCGGGGCACCTCGGCATCGTCAAGCGGCTGGTCCGCGCGGGCGCCTCCGTCAACCACGCCACCAAAACTCTGAGTACGCCACTGAGAGCCGCCTGCTTCGACGGCCGCCTCGATATAGTCAAGTACCTGGTCCGCCACGGGGCTGACATACACAAGGCGAATAAATACAACAACACGTGTTTGATGATCGCTGCCTATAAGGGACATTTGGATGTGGTAAGTTACTATATTATGAAAAGAAGCCCGGCCAAGTGCGAGTTGGACTCGCGCACGAAATATAATTTTAAAAGAAAAACAAAATAAAAATATGGGAATTGTGGGAATCGAACACCTATTCGTACTTAAGTAGGCACCCTAGACACACCGCCACGCCACTAATGATAAACGCGTCTAATTTATCGATATCATTATCAAAGAAATGACAACGCAGAAAACATATTCGTTGTATTAGAACCCCCTTTAAACATTAAATTTATTTTGCTTTTAGTATACAGACAGACGGACAGACATCGAAGTCTTATTAATAGGGTCCCGTTTTTACCCTTTGGGTACGAAACCCTAAAAAGGGTGCAAGTAAGCAGACCCGTCATGTCCATCGGCGACGGCAGTTGCTTTCCAACTGCGGACATAGCATGGCGATTGAGAAGTACTGAAGAATAGACAAAATGGTTTGGAAAAACTGACAGACTCATTTGTGGATCCTCCATGTTGTCTATGTTGCTATAGAAATAAACACTTTCTCGGTCGCCACGCTAAGCCTGCAGTTGGAAAGCGACTTGCAACATCAGCGTTGCAAGTGCAGCGCCGGCCTCTCAATAAAGGACTAAGGAATTTTGGTATGAGGACATACTATTAGTCTCAGGGAAAGAGATATGATACTTTTTGTTCCGAAAAAAAAGTACGTTTCCCGTGCGATAAACGACGTGGCCTACTGGGAAGACCTTTGGTTCGCACTCGAGAGGGTGCGGGTTCGAACCCCGGCGTAGGCGTGTACCTAATGAGACAGCTTCGGATCTCAAGCACATAACACAGATGCTCATTGTCGTGACAGAGCCATGGCATTAGAGAAGTTGGGCCACCGGTAAACTCATTCACTTCCAATTCCCTATTCCCTCATAAAGGCCGGCTACGCACTTGCAATACTTCGGATGTCGCGAGTGTCCATGGGCGACGGCAGTTGCTTTTCATCAGGTAACCCGTCTGCTCGCTCGCCCCCTAAATGTCATTAAAAAAAACTTGGCGCAAAGAAGTTGCGGGCGTCTACTAGTAGTCGTGGATCGCTACTATGAGATCGATAAATCGATCATTGACACGGATGCTGTCACGTGCGATGACGATACTGTGTTGACGGTCAATGCCACTGTGTGTGCGGAATGTGGATGTGATGTCGTTTGTAGTAATGTCACGTGTCATAGCTATAGTACTCTAGACTCTGGGCACGTGTCTAAAGTGTGAGACAGTGATACGTAATACGATAAACGCAATTTTAGTAGCTAAGCACGAACTTAAAGAGCGGAAAAACACACAGTGGTCGCACGGTCGCCGTGCCGCGCATGTATTAATGTATGAGCAGCTCATGGGCTTTCACATGGCACGGAGGCGGAGGGATGCTCGTGCTTCGTTTTGTGGTCGAAATTCGACTATAAATATTTCTCAATTTATTCAAAGACTTCAATTTGGCATTAAGGTCTCGTTATTAGGTAAAGAGTACTTCGTGTGTGATAATCGTGTTTTGTCAAATTATTGTAGTGTGCGTAGCGTTTTATTTACTAAAAATATGCAAGAATTATGGGGGTTCTACACGGCGGGAGCAAACGTCACGCAAAGGTGCACTTTGATGCAATCCAAATTGGACCCTCAGTTCATGGCGGAAGATTGAAAATAGCTATACTCAATGGACACCTTTTACAACATAAATATTTAAGATGCACCCTCAATTCAATCTTACGCCATGAACTGAGGGTGCAATTTGGAGTGCATCAAGTTTCGTGTTTGACAAACCCAAAACATTTACAATATTAATATCTAAAATGCACCTTCAGTTGATGGGCGTAAGATTGAAAATGTATTGCATGATCGCCTTTGCGTGATGTTTGTTCCTGCCGTGTAAAACCCCCATTGGTATGCCGCCGATCGCCGAGTGTTATATTTTTTGCCTACGTGCGCGCTGTGCCAACAAATATACTTAACTTTTAAAGGCACCACATCAAAGTCTGTTCAGTCCTTTGTGTTCAAATCAATTTACTGACATGTCTACAGGGTGTAAGTAATGAAACTCTAAGGATCGTATGGTGTTATCACTTACTTTTGTTACACCTGTATACATATTTTATCATGAATGAGACATATTACTCGCGCAAACCTAAGAAATCATTATTGACTTATAATAAACTAGTTCACCCCGCAGACGTTGTCCTGCCGAGCTATTTTGTGAGTCTAAACCATTCTCAGATCCCCTTGAACACACACAAAAAATTTCATCAAAATCGGTCCTGTCGTTTGAAACAAGTTCAGTGACATACACACTCACAGAAGAATTATGTATATATTAAGATAATATACATAAAGCTGAAGAGTTTGTTGTTTGATGTACTTTATGGATGGTACTTTTATACTATTTGTAGGAAGTGCGTTTGTAGTGGCTTGGGCACCCGAATACCAGAATAACTTAGTGCTCTTTAATATAAAACGTTCTTGCCATTGTTATGTCGTCATTTTATAAACGCAATGGTATGAAGGCTTTATAAAATATTTTTAAAATGTTCTAAGAAGTTTTCGCTTTTGATGAAATATAGTTTTTTCCTTGAAGCGGTAAAAGACAATCTGAGGAGAACCATTAGCTTCGCGCTTTTTTCTAAAAGTGCGATTTTAAAAATCGCACTTTTATAAAAAAGTTCGCTGCACCATTTTGGACGCCATCAATTTTAAATTATAGCAACAAAAACCCTAACAGCTACTGAATATTCAGTGTTTTGAGTATCTTTTTGTCTTGCACTACTCATAAAAGTAGCATTAAAAAAGTTTTTCTTTGTATGGGCCAACGCCCTATAATTAATTTGCCCATTTAAAAAACTGTTTGTTGGGTACTTATATTACCTGTTACTTATTAAAGTAATTTTTTACATAAAATAAAAGGGCAAACAAGCAATCAGGTAACCTGACTGAAAGCAACTACCGTCGGCTGAAGATACTTGCTAAAAGAGTTGTACGTGCTGTTACATCCCTAGACTGTTGGGCTTATTGCTGACAGGGTGGTGATGCAGCATTAACGGTCTGCCATGTTTAGACTATGATCTAGAGCCAGAGTCAGTTCAGCTCCAGATTCGGGACACCGCGGACGTTCT
>JAOTAV010074280.1:0-13153 GCA_026546445.1 Cyclargus thomasi | reverse complement strand
TATTACACTTTACATCTTCAGTATTAACATGATATACATACAGATAACTAGTAAGAAACAATACAAAAGAACCAAACATTTTAAAACTTGGCGTAATACATAGTATTAATATAAGACAGTTATTACTGTATTATATACTTCTGAAATTGTAGTAACCAACAAAATAATCACTGTCTAAAATTCTATTAAATAAAAGTATCAATATGATTTTATGTTGTCTGGTGTGATTGTAGTGATGATGATGAATGTAATTAACATAGCGCTACTATGCAATGCGTTCTTAAAACAACGTCGAAACCCCCAAAATTGTGTCTACACATATGTATAATTATATCAAGAAGTTTCCATATACATTTAGAGGTGTTCTAGGATCATAATGTGATGATTCATGGCGTGATGATGATTGCTTTCAGTTCTTATAACAACGCCGAAACCCCCAAACTTGTATATGTAAGGAATCCGGAGTACTTTCAGTACCTTCGGAACCGCCTAGGTACCAAATCTTACTTTTTGGTAGCATTTACTTGAGATGGTTCCCAAGAAACCGAAAACTCCATTCTGAGGTGTTCTAGACTCTCAGAATCTTCTCGTTTTTGGAAGTCGGTCAAAAATTGTCCCCCAATTAAAACGAGAGCACAATCAAGTAGGTTTTAATTAATAAATGATTAGATATTTTTTTATCAAGAACCTATATACGACTGATAAATTTTAGCATTAATTAAATTTCTCAAGTAAAGAAATGATTTATAATCTTCTATACATATAATAAAACATTAAAATTAGAGTGTTTAATTAAGTACTTTCACAAGATTATCAATGTTAGGGGGTTAAGGAACAGTAATAGAACACAAATCAACAGAAAAAATATTGTCTGTTAGTCTGTTTGTACGCGCTGATCTCCGGAACCACTGGACGGATTCGAATAAATCTTTTTAGTTTAATAGCTATTTGGTCTGGGCAACACAGAGGATTCCTTTTTTCCCGGGAAAATGTACGGTTCCCGCGTGACATATAAATTTTCGCGCAACGAAATTGCGAGCACCAACTACATAATGGATAAAAGATCTGGAAATCATAGTCTGCCCAAGATATTCATTTAGCCTCAAATTAAGATCTTAGTCAGCGACTGTTTAGGCGAAATTATCCATTTATCTGTAATGCAAGCACTACATAATCCGTGATAATTGTGAAAAGTGTGATGACGACCTCTGCGGGGCAGTGGTTGAGCACCTTGGTATCTCAAGCTGGGGGTCGCAGGTTCGAATCCCGTCAACGACAACAAAAGTTTTTCAAAGCTCCTGGGTCGTGGATGTGTATTAAATATTTCATCATACAATAAAAATTTGGAATATATATTATGTAGTATAACAGTATTATTATACACATATATTTTCGTTGTCTGGAAGCCGTAACAGAAGTCCTTCAGGTACTCACCACGGGACCAGACTGAAGTGGTGTGAAGCGTCTTAATATTTTAATTATTTGTAATCGGCACGATGATATATTCGTTTGCGTGCTGATCAAAGACGATTATCGGTTTCGATTATCGATATATAATTCGATTATCGGTGAGCTAAGGCCTCTACACGATTGTTATCGCATGTCATCGGCGCCAGTAATCGCTAATTGTAAAGAGAAGCCATTAGAATATGATGTTTACATCATAGTATATAATGCAAAATTAATGTAAAAACAGCTTTCCAAAGCGAAGTATGGGAACTGTTTTCACACTAATAAAAGGAGTTGAAACAACAAATAAAGGCATTTGAATCTTGCAAATAGTCCCCGAAAGTTCGTAACAAGCGATAAGAAAGGTGAAAGAGTAAAGAATTCGACTATTTGTCACTTCGGCCTCATTTCACGGGTCCTTGTTTGCGAAAAACTTTCATATTTTGCGTAGTTTTCGAACAATTGTTGAAGTTGTCCTATTGTACAGCTGAAATATTAGCGCAGTTAAGTTTTAAACTTAATAGTGATCACTGATTGGTATCGATTTTTCGATTAGACTACGCCAGAAAGGGGGTTATGGTTTTCGAGAGTATGTATCGGCTTAATGAATTTTACGTATGAGGCATCGTTAGATTTGTCTGGATAGCAAGCGACACTGGGTACATGAAAAATATAAAAAAAAATCAACATGGCGGATTTTGAAGTCAAAATTGTGAGGTTCCAAAAATTTTTTCGGTTCATTAGGTTAGAGTAAGGTATCAAAATGAAGGGCTTTAAAAAGCCATTCTATAAACAAACATAACTTGATGTTTAAATTTCTATTATTCCTACAGGTCTGGTTTCCTGTTTTTGGATATTTAGCTTGTTCGTAATGCTGCTACCTATAAACTTTTTTGGCCTTACCCATAACAGTTTTTATAGCATACATTAAACAATGGTCAACCTAAAATTCGATTTCCTTACAGTTCACATCGAGAGTCACGTCATTAACTTACACAATTGTTTAAGTAAATAGAATTAAATTGATGAAGGCTTTTGTAGGGGTGTCATTGTTTGTACCGCATTACAATTGGGCCGACACCGTGAAATTATTCAAATGAATTGTTTAACACGTGACGTTTTAATTTATTGTCGAGTCGGACGCGGTGCCATATTATTTCACGTTCGCATGAAATATTACCAACATTTCATGTTAAACAATGCCAGTTAGTTAGAGCCGGTGCTTTACGGACTCTGGAAATTTGATGAAATCGTTAAGATACGTAATCGGCAGAGCGATACCACGACCTTACGGAAAACTGACGTGAAACGGCGTTGCGATGTGTTTCGCTCAGTGAGTGAGTTTACCGGTGGCCCAACTTCCCTAATCAATTATCCCTATTCCCATTCCTTATTCCCCCATAGAGGCCGGCAACGCAATTGCGACCCTTCGGATGTCGCGAGTGTCCATGGGCGACGGCAGTTGCTTTCCATCAGGAAACCCGCTCGCTTGCCCCCTAAATATTATATAAAAAAACTGTCTTTGTAAATCTTGATCTATCTTGATCTATAATCTCTAGCTTTTACCCACGACCACGTCCGCGTGAAACTTTATAAATTATCCCGTTTTTACAACATTTTATTATTACTGCTCGGTTCCTATTGATCGTAGCATGATGTTATGTTATAGCCTATACCTTCGTCGGTAAATGGACTAAACAGCACAAAAATCTTTTTTTAATTATGGTCAGTAGTTCCTGAGATAAGCGTGTTCAAAGAAACAAACAAACTCTTCAACTTTATATTATTAGTATAGATTAGATGATTTCCGTCAAATCAAAAATTTTTCATGGTGCTGGAATCGTATGTACTTCCCAAAAAAACAGCCTTTATAAGGGATAAACGGAGACTCAATCTTACACTATTAGTTTGTTATAATCAAATATGTAAAGCTGAATAGATTATTTGTTTTTTTGAACGCGCTAATCTCAGGAACTACTGGTCGTAATCGAAAAAATATTTTTGGGTTGTCGAGTCCATTTATCGAAGAAGGTTATATTACAAAACTATTTGACCAACAGAAGCCGAGCTGTAATCAAAAAAGTTTCACGTGGACGTAGGCGCGGGCAACAGCTAGTTAATTAGATTTTAGTTTAAAATAGAAGTTTTGTTTTCACTTCATAATATTATGAATACACCTACATCAGTTTCCTAATTTATTGTACAGTAATTTAATACAAGTTTCTTACAGTCAAATCTGAATGAATTTAAATAATGAAATTTAAATTTTGCTCAGCTCTGGAGCCGTTTGATATTAAAGTAATTCGAAATATAAAATATTTTAATAATGTCTTATACAACTGAACAATTATATATTTCATTACGCACCTTGGGGACCCTAGATGCTTAGTTTAATATTAATACTTTATCAAGACTTCGTATTTAACTAAGGTTTACCGTCAGATAGTTATATATTACAACATTGTAACAAGGTAAAATTTTTGTTTAATTTCTTGGATGTCTCTTTTAACGAATATTGTGATAATAGTTGTGCCCTGCGATGCTACCTGTGGTTAAAGGTGGAAATTAATAATAACGTTCTTTTCCCGCCGAAAAAGTAGCCAATGTGTTGAACCAGATTGTCAGCTAGCTCCATGCCAAATTTCTTCCAACTTCTTCTAGCCTTTTTAAAATTGAGAAAAATGGTTCAACAATGGATTTACCTCGATCTGACCGGTCTAGAACCTCGAGGGACCCAGAGAACGTGGAGCGAGTAAAATCGTATGTTCGTAACCAACCTGGACATTCAACTCGAAAGCGCTCTGCTGTCCTTAACATATCAAAAACATCATTAAACCGTATTCTCAAGAAATATTTACGTCTACATCCCTATAAAATCCAAATGGTGCAGGAATTAAGACCTCAAGACCATGCCACCAGGTTGCAGCTTGCAAACGAAAAGATAGAGCGGTTCACCAGCTTTACAAACATTTTTTCATGGTTGGCCAATCCCCAATGGATTTTTTTCTTTGGGGATATCTTAAGGCTAAAGTTTACGATAGTAGCCCAGTATCTCTTGACAAATTAAAGGATTGTATTCGCACGAAAATTCAAAACATCTCTACAGAAACATGTAAAGCTGTTGTCGAAAATTTACGCTCTAGATTGTAGCAATGCCCTGCAAAAGGAATGCTTATGGATGATATGATATTTAAGAATTAAATTCTCCTTTTGTGTACTATCGAAAACAATAAACGATTTTATACTACTATGATTAGTTTTTTTCCAATCATAATTTCAAATATAAACGGACTTTTGGTTCACTCTGTATAAGTAGGATATATAATGTTTTTGTCACAAGTTACTTGGCGGGAGCTCTGCTGCGCCCCCGAGTTATTGATGTTGTGCCTTCTAGCTAACGAATTTTAGTTTTATCTAAGAAAAAAAGTTAAGAACTATGCAATATTGTCTCACCCATCTAGTTATTTTGTAATTATGCTTTTTCTTTATTTTTACGATATTTTTGGGTGATCGTAGCTTTTTTCGTATAGTATGGTAAAAAACACTTTACAGAAAAAAAATTAAAAGCTTTAGTTTCGGGCTTCAGTATAGTAATTTGAGTACATGAGTAGATTTATTTAAAAATAAAATAATAATCATCTTAAAAATAATATAAAAATATTATATCGAACAACTGTTAAGCTAAATATCCTTATAATTGCACATCTCGGTTCATAGATGGAGTCAGTAATAAAATACTATTTACTATTTACTATTTTTTATTATTGATATCTAAAATCATCTCTTATATAAACGAGTCAGTTGAAATTGTTTTCAGAACCGAAATTTAATAATAAAAATTATTTGTCACGTTACAGACTGCTTTGAAAAACTTAATATTTACAAAATTACTACAGCATTAAAAAATCTCGCTAACCTTCCATGACTTTTCATTGAATTGATTCCTTTAGAAAGACTTCAGAAAGTATTTTTTTAACTTAGGTAAAACCAAAATTTTAGTACTCTTAATATTAAAAAACCTTACGCCCTTTGTGAAATAAACATCGAACTAGATCACATATGTTCAGCTAAGGGTGAGTAATAACTCATGAAAAATTCTATTGCAGAAGTACGATCCGACGAACATACATACAGAATCATAAAACCGGCACACGGATGTACCGAGATCAACACTAATTGTACCTCGGAAATAAGTAATCGTATATATTTTCAGCTTCGTAAGCGTGAAGCTTGAGAAGCATGGCTTTCCAACGAAAAAATGATCGTGTCTTTCTTTTATTCTTCTTGCAGTCATTAATATCGTTCACTTTGTATTCCGTTGCAGTTTCAAGTTTACCATCAATATTCCTATTCCCGCCACTTTAATTACGAGCGTTTAAAGAATTGACTTTCAGCAAAAATAATTGTTCTACAACGTCTATCCTGTCCATACCAATATATTGTTATTTATTGTTTTACCGTTCTATGGAAAAAATTTTAATGAGTTTTTCATAAAATGTTTATTCATTATTTTCACCGCTCGCTTCTGTTTTTACGGCTTAAGTCTTGAACAGTATCTAAAATTTCCGTTAATGTAGGTATCAGTCTCGATGCCCGCAACTCCGTTGCGCCAAAATTCGTATTTCGGGCTATAATTAGCTATTAAGCATTACCTAATTTTTAAGGGAACTGTTTTTTTTAAAAGTATAAATAAAAGAATGCAACTTCTTTATCACCTTATTCCTCGACTTCACCTCGGAGGAGTCAGCTTTTGTACATTATTTATCACCTAACTATGTAGTCTAAACAAAATTTGAAAGTTTCTAATTTCTACTTTTCTATTAATACCTCATCAATAATTATAGACTCAAAAATTCTACTTTAGAAGTACGATCCGACGAACAAAAAATTTTTAACAGGCACAAGATTTATAGATGTTTTATTATGGATTATAAACGCACTCCATAATAAAAGATCTTGAAATATTGTTTTAATTTCTTTTATTATGTTATTATGTTATTTAATTCGTTAAAAATTAAATTAAATATACTAAATTTTCGATGCTAAATTAGAATGCAGTGGACACATTCTATCAGTATTTCAATAATAACGACTCTCCGTCCGCATCCATTCCGGTGCAGCAGACGCGCTCCTCTATAAGGGCTCGCAAGATTTTTGCTCAGTTCGTTTAGTTTATATATAAAGTTGCACATCTTAACTCTTAACTTAGATGACGTTAGTAGTACAATATTATTTTTTAATATTATCGACAGTATTATTGCTGTTTTATTTTTAAACACATCTAGGTATATGCACAAATTACTTAGATAAGGCCCAAACCTAAAGCTCTTATAGTTTTTACGTAAAGTGTACCACAAAAATGTACGGGGAGCGGGATATAGAGGACTCGCTTCGCTCGTCCAATAAAAAGAGTAATACAAAATCCCATATAAATGTTGTAAAGTATGTTTTCCCGCGTGACAGTTCGACAGAACGCTACGTATTTTACGCATCGATTGGCGTTCGACTTACAACTACAATGTAGATCAGATGTATTTTAATGCTTTTAAAGATCAGCCTGTGGTTGTTTGAGTACTATTTACTATCTGAAATTTATATGCATTAACGCTATCCATACTAATAATGTACCTCTAAATGCGTGATTGTGTGTTCATTTGGTTGTCCCCTTTTCAACCCCTAGCGAAGCAACAACAAACAGGCATTAACGTCTCACTAACACAGTTCTGTTTTACCATTTGGGTACAGAATTTTAAAGGTGACAATGTAACAAAGTTTTAAATTAGTTTCGAAGAACTTGTTTCTAGAAATAAGTTGTTAAGAATATTAAAGGTCATAACCAGGTGCTCGGTTTCATTTTATTTCTTAAAATGACAGCTAAGCTTCTAAATATATTTCCAAGTATGATGGCAGTTGTTTTCAATCATAATCCGTCCTCACCTTTGCCCCCTAATTTCATAATTTTGACGACCTCTGTGGCTCAGTTGGTAAGCGCGTTGGCAGCTTAAGCCGGGGGTCGCGAGTTTGAAACCCGCCGACGGAGCAAGTTTTTCAATGTTCCTGGGTTTTGGACGTGTATTAAATATGTGTATCATAATATCAATAAAAATCTTAAATATGTGTATAGTATAAAAAGTATTAAATATATTTCCGTTGTCTGGTACCTGTAACACAAGTCCCTCGGGTACTTAGCACGGGACCGGACTAACGTGGTGTGAAGCGTCCATAGATATTATTATATTATATTATTATTAATATAAGAAAGCTTGGTCGCATTGACAACATCATTATGTAACACTTATCAAAAGATTGAGCAACACGAGTAAGCCGTCCCAAGTTCTGTTAGGCCAGCACATTTTGTGACTCATTGTTGAGCGTTCCGTCGCTTTTAAATAAATTGTGCAATAATTAATCAGAATTATATACTACAGTCTATACAGATACTAAGCGGCCAATGACTGGATGATTGATAAGTAATTAGTTAGTTTCAAGTGGTTATATCGGATAACATTGTTATCACTAAGATAACTACACAATTACAACAATAGCACCATTAAAAGTAGTTGCTTTCCATCAAGTAACCCGTTTGCTCCCTTGTTTTACAAAAAAGGGACGAAAGTAGGAATAAAACCTAGTGACTTAATTCTTTCCAGCAATGATATTATTAGTAAAGATATTCCCTATTCTGTAAACAAATATGCCAATATCAATTCCATAGAGTGAAGATATTGTATGTTGAGAATTTAATAATCTTCTATTAAGACAAAAAATATGAAAATGTAGCAATCCATTATTGACTTGGTTTATCATTTTGCTTCCGTCATATAACCTAAGATAGTGCAACTCGCTCTAAACAAATTAAACCGTTTTACGGCAATAATATTAAATACTATTATTTTGAGTTCATCTCGTTGTAACACCTGACAGAAATACGTGGCAATATTTACCAACCACAGCATGTCTTTCAACTTAATTAATGAAATTTTATGTAAGTGTCATATTTTAAAAAAATTAATCGGCTTATTTAAAATAATCTGGCTAGCTAATCAAAGGCAAAATATTTTGCAACATTTTTATCAAACCCAGACAATCAATGAGTCAGCATTCCTTATATTTAAACACTTTTGTATATAAGGAAATTCCGTTTCGTATTATTGCTCATACCAGTGGCTACATCTTTTTTATCAACACGTCGCTTTGAATAGTTTATTTTTAACCAACATGTTACTAAGAATATTGTGTTTATTTATAGTTCTATGGACTAAAGTAGAGACTGCAAATATTCTCGCTATATACCCAGTGCCATCAATAAGTCATCAAGTAGTGTTTCGACGAGTGACGTTAGAGTTAGTAAAACAAGGTCACAATGTAACTGTCATAACGCCAGACCCAGCATTCCCAAAGAAAGATGGACCAGATAACTTGAGAGAAATTGATCTGCACGATATATCCTATGACGCAATGCGCCGCGAAATGTCGAGAATGGATAAAAGGGATCTAAACAAAATTGTAAACGATTCCAAGTTTTTTTCGCGTTTCACGCAACAAATTTTCGAGATTCAGATACAACAGAAGGAAGTGCAAGAAATAATACGTGACAATAATACAAAATATGATTTAGTATTATTGGAAGAAATTATGCGACCATACCTCGCTGTAACCTATATTATAAAAGCTCCAGTAATCCTATTTAGTTCATTTGGTGGTTTGCCGTCAACATTTGAAGTGTTCGGAATGCAAACACATCCCGTTTTGTATCCGATGCAATTTGATTTAAAATTATACAATTTGGGTATGTGGGACAAGGTCAAAAAGTATTATAGGTTTTTTAATTGTCAATATCAAAAATCAATGGTTTTAGAAGAGGAGCAAAATTTACTGCAAAAATTCTTTGGTCCAGACATTCCCGAGATTAGTGAGTTATATAAAAACGTGCACATGCTATTCCAAAATAATCATCCAGTATGGGTAGATAATCAACCTGTACCACCTAATGTAATTTACTTAGGAGGACTGCATCAAATGCCTACCAAAGAATTGCCACAGGTAATTAGTATAGATCATTCTCATACAATTTACGTACAAGTTTAAAAAATAAGTGTTATACTACTTTTGTCGATGTAAACTGTAAAATAAGCCTTTTCTGAACTTATAAATATTACGAGACTTAAATTTAACTTCAGCCGTTTTCGACTTGGCTAGGTAACACAAATAATATTTTCTTGATTAGAAAAATTACACAGAAATTAATTATTAATTCTTAACAGGATCTTAAAAACTATCTAGATTCATCAAAACACGGCGTGGTCTATGTCAGTTTTGGAACTAATGCGCTGTCAAATATGCTGGAATCAAATAAAATACAAATAATAGCTAAAGTGTTAGGACGACTGCCTTATGATGTTTTGTGGAAGTGGGACCAAGATAAACTTCCAGGACAAACGCAAAACATTAGATTGTCAAAGTGGTTACCTCAAGCTGACCTTTTAAGTATGAATTTATATTCTTTTAAACTCACAAATTAATAGTTCTAGTTTGTCCAAAATTGAGTTTTTTTTTGTTTTTTTCAGAACATCCAAAAATTAAACTATTTATAACACAAGCCGGTCTTCAATCAACGGATGAAGCAATAACTGCAGGAGTTCCTCTACTTGCTTTCCCAGTACTTGGTGATCAGTGGTACAATGCGGAGAAATACGAACGACATGGGATAGGGAAGAAATACTTGTTCGAAGAAATTAATGAGGAGATTGTAGAAAGCGCAGTCAAAGAGATTATTGAAGATAAAAAGTATGTATTTTTTTTATTGCTATGCTACAGATAAAATGGACGTCCCATTTAATCTGTCAAATGCAACTAGATATCAGATATACTATATTGTATTATTTAAGGTGTTAATTATTATACAAATTACTAGACGATGCTCGCAACACCGTTGCGCAAAAGTACGTTACGTACGAGAACCGCACATTTTTCCGGGATATGAAGTATGCCCTTCCTTGTAAAGTATCTCCATAGCAAATTTCAGAAAAATCGGTTCAGCAGTATAAGCAAGAACAAGTAACAAGACAGACAGCCACACTTTCGCATTTATAGCATGGATTAATACACAATATTCGGATAATTCTACAAATCTCAGCAATGCAAGTTAGCTTATTTTTAATATTATTTTACAGGTACCGTGAGAACATCGTAAAGCTTCGGAGTATTATAAATGATCAACCTTTAAAGCCTTTGGAACGAGCTATTTTCTGGATTGATCATATTATACGAAACAAAGGGGGCAAGCATTTGATTCCAGCATCAGCTAACTTAACCTGGGCAGAGTATTATGAACTCAATCTAATTTTATTGATTTTATCAATGGCTTCTATAGCATTTGGCTTACTTTGCTGTGTTCTCTATATTTCATATCGATGCATTACAAAAACTGTAAAATTTAGTAAAAAGCAGAAAAAATCGTAAAATTTTAATGGCAATTATTTAACTTGTATGTAAATATTATTTTTAAGAGTTTAGTTTTTGTATTATAAAAAGAGTGATATTATTAGATTACATAATGAGTTAAGTGATTTTTACGACTTTAACCCTCACAGAAAACTCATGGCGTGAAACGTTGTGGTGTGTTTCGTTCAGTGAGTGAGTTTACCGCCCAACTGCCTAATCCTATTCGTAAAAAAAAAACCTATTCGTTACCGCCACGCCAATTTGGGAACACTTAAGTTTTAGGGCTAAATGAAAAAAAAAAAGATATAAGGTGAAAAATATAACTTAACTATGTTCTTAAGCAACTAATTTAAGCTTTAGTTTTATGTCAAGAATCTAAGAAATTGTAAAAGCCGGTTACTGATTTCAAAATTATAAAGATTGATTTCGGTTAATGTTGAGACTTAGGCCAATTCTTATATGGCACTTACAGTGAAAAAGATTTATTTATTAATTTTTAGTTTATCTATAATTTTTTTGCTGCTGAAGTCGGTTTTACTTTTTGTTAAAAATGACTTTTAAGTATAAACTTAGGTGGTAATATAGAGCATAGGTTATTTTAAGACTTGGTAAAAATCACATTTTGAAAGGAATTTACAAGAATAATCATTTTTACGCTATTCCACCTTGCGAGCAACGGGCTAAAATAAATTTTTATACAACAATTAATTTTAATACAAAACTTAATTATCGCCAGTTTACCACAAAGGCCGATACCGACCTAGCTATAATATATAATAATTTATTATAAAATAATGATATCAAGACACATAATTATATATTTTATATACAAATATTTAAGTGACCACACACTTTATTATAATAATACAATGTAATTATTTCTATGTCGTTTTAAATTAGATGATATAGCACGGCATAATAATATACACTAGAGAATATATTAGTATGCCGTGTGGTCGAAATTTGTATTCGTAACAAATATTTAAATCCATCGTTTACAGGAACTAAACGCATATAATTTATTTTCAATGCAATCACAGACTTTAATTTGGCATTAAGGTCTCATTACCAGGCCATTACATTTTATTAAAAAAAAACACAGACTTCAACCATACACTAAAAAAAATAATTTCTATTAGAGGCTACTATAGCTTTGAGGCAATGTACAAAAAAAAATGCCTGAGAGCCATAGCAAAGGTTCGACCCTATGAATCGTGTAAGCCTATATTCAAGCAGTACACACAACAACAAGCACATCTTTACTCTTTTATATATTAATAGATAAAGTACCGACGAAATTTTTCCGAAACTCGAGTAAATTAATCATAGACAAAAAACCAAAGACAAGGATTTTCTTAAATAATGCCTATGCAATGTGTTTTAAGATTTTTAATAAGGTGCCTGCGCACATAAAATCAATGACCACAACTCATTCAATAAGGGAATTTGAAAACATTCTAATACAAAAGGCATACTATGACATTAAAGAATTTTCTGATAATTAAAAGAATAATAAATAAGACAAAATGATATATATAAATATAATATAAATTTTGTCACTTATATAATATAGCAGGTTTAATTTCTTTAACACTCTAGATTGATTTTGTATTTTAGTTTTTTAAACATATGTATTTTTTAATTGTAACAATATGATTGTGATATTATGTGATGTATGATGTATGCTATTGTGAATTTGTTTAAATATGTAGTGTATATATTTACTGTCATTTTTGTATATTTAATAACTTGAAATAACTTTGACATTTAATTCTCTTATCAATAACATCTTAATCTTATACTGTTATACTAATTATCTGAATATTGTTTGTGACATTTCTGACTAATAATCTGACTATAAACTATGTTAGTAGTTACATTGATAACGATTATTGTAAAAATAGATTGACCTATTATTATATTTGGACGTCGTCAGCTACGTCAAATTTGTGAACTGCTAAATATTTTGTAACAACTTTGATAACCATATTTTGTCCAATTAAACATTTCATTTCAAACTCTGATACACAAAAATGATTCCATGAAAATTACTCCGTTAGATGTCGCTGAATAATTTTACCGGGAATAGCATTTATTAATATTTTGCAGATCTAAGTTTTTGGTTCTTTAATAATATTTTTTGATATATTTTTAAATACTAATCATAATAAAATAACTTGCTGTTTCAGCACAAGATGGCGCAAAAATAATTATTTCGCGCCATCTTGTGTTGAATATGCAAGTTACTTTGTAAATTATA
>JAOTAV010074269.1:0-13154 GCA_026546445.1 Cyclargus thomasi | reverse complement strand
CTGGAAGAAAATGCCATAAGGCATTAAGCCCGCCTTGTACACATTGTGCATAAGTTTTTAAATAAATAAATAAATAATTATTGATGAAATATATGAAGTATTAGTATTGCTTTGAGTCGAAATCCTCGAATTATATAAGCGAAACATTATATAAACTATGTTTACCACATAAATAGATATTGTTTGGATATGGAGTCTCTGTGATTCAAGATTTAGGTATTATTTTTGATAGTCATCTATCTTTTCAACAGCATATTGATAACATGGTAACGAAGGCTAAGAAAATGTTAGGTTTTCTTATACGTATGACAAGGCCATTTAGTAACAATTGTAGTAATTCTACTTTACAGTGCCCTCATACGAAGTTGCCTAGAATACTGTTCTAGCGTTTAGTCTCCCTATTACGCGAAATATATAGATAACATAGAATCCATTCAAGCTTGTTTCGTTAGACATCTCTGCATAAGAAACAGACTCCGTAATGATATACTGGATTACACTGATGGATTAACACACTTTAAGATGTTAACTTTAAAAGAAAGACGAAATATTTCCGATTTACTCATGTTATATAACATGATAAATGTTTGTAATTAATTTCTTTAACTTTGGATTCAGTAATCACATCATATTTGAGATTCCGTCCTCAACTTTGAACACTTCCTACAACAGTCCGCTGACACGTATGGCTCAACTTTATAACGAAAAGCTATATACTGTAAATGATGACAAATTTGATATATTTCATATGAAACCTTTACCATACAGACACTACCTCTTAAATAATGTTTAAGTAATTTTGTTGTTTCGATTGTATAAGCTTATGTTACTAAATGTCATGCATACCTATAATTTGTGCATATACTGATTAACACAACTTCGACTTGATAAGTTATCTATCTCAAATGTGTTTTTTTTTTATTATCTATTTTTTTTTTGGGGCTTTTGTCAATAAGACACGTCAACCCCATCGTATCCACCACCATTAAATTTACTCATCACCATCCAACAATAAATTGTAAATAGCCAGAGCTGCACTAGACCTAGGCATGTGCAAAAAACTTAAAATCCATCCCACATCTAAAAGATTTATATTAAATTTGTTGATGAGTAAATTAAAACGCCATATTGTTAGTATTAAATTAATATGATATGCCTATACACTGAGTCGCAAGAAAATATACTAAATAGTTTGTTTTACGGAAAACTGTACAGTTCCAGCCATTTTAAGTTTTCGTTAGACGAAATTACGGGTAACTTTTATATGTTAGTACCACAAAGGAGACCAATTTGTAATATATATTTGGCAGACAATTTTCCCAGTTCTCTTATTATTTTCTAATATAATAACTTCTTCCATATGTCGATATTACGATAGCATACTTCCATGCCAAAAGAAGCTTGAGACAGCGGCGTATGTTATATATTTACAACGGTTTTTGTACGCTTTTTGCTTAAGAAGTATTTTTCATCCCCTTAGGGATAGAATTTTATAAAATCATTTCTAATCTGCGACAACCTGCATGCCGTATTTCAACTCGATTCGTTCGTTATGCCCGGCAGTCAGTCAACTATTTTTAATGAAGGCTTACAAGAGTATTCGTATCTTTACACGACTTTTACGTTAGCAAAGCCGCGAACAAAAGCAAGTCTTTAATAAAAAAGTATTAATCTCTCTAAGTAAAACCTTTTATCAGTTTGAAAAGTTAGATTTTTTGTCTAAAGGCTGTAGTGTCAAACACCTTTTCGTCGGCGGTTTATTTATACAGAGTTTGAAGAAGTTATAATACCTTAGGATGTGTCTCCTAATATATAGAATCACTCACTGTGAAAGTAGCAGCGCATTTTTTGTGATTTGTTGTAATTTTCAAATCATAAAACATTATTTTTGCTTCCAGCGCCGCAACATTTACAACGCGCTCTATAAAACCCTTACATACACACGCATAGAATTATCATTCGGTTTTGTTACATCCTGCATTTTATTTAAAGTCTCTGAAAAGCTTAATTTTCAAAATCTAGTAATAGACTAACAAGCTATTGTTGAAATATACGTCCGTACACCGTTATGCAAATAGTGCTCTACTTTGCTAAATTAAAACATTAAAACTTTGGAATATTTCAACAGCGCTCTTACTATGTAAACTTTTGTTGCAGGTACGCGTGTGCAACAGTTTTCGACAAGTTGAGCAGCAAT
The DNA here is from genome assembly GCA_026546445.1 of Cyclargus thomasi. Classification (NCBI taxonomy): domain Eukaryota; kingdom Metazoa; phylum Arthropoda; class Insecta; order Lepidoptera; family Lycaenidae; genus Cyclargus; species Cyclargus thomasi. Next base: position 10,957 of record JAOTAV010074269.1, on the reverse strand, counting down.
TATCGGGCCAGGTACATCTACTAATAAAACTTAATCTTATGTATAATATTATGTTGTCTACTTTTCGCACTAACCTATAGATTAGTATACTATATATTGGTTAGTGCGAATAGGGAGGGTCCTGGGGGTTCGGACCCACCATTGCTATCTATCTCTTCTGATATTGCGACTGTCTATGGGCGACGGTAGTTGCTTTCCATCAGATTAACTGTTTGCTCATTAGCCTCATTATATTATAGTAACACGTTAACTTTGTGCTGCTGCGGAACACTTCATGTTAAAAATGGCCAAGTGCGGAGTTGATTTCTTACGTTAGGGCCCTTATCAAAGCTGGTATACGCCAGTGGTTTTTGATAATTAAAAGCTGTGATGTATTCTTGTTAGCTATTGTAACTGTCCAAACCAAATTTTATACTGACGCAGAAGCGTTTTGAGACTCATCAAATCATATCGCACTTATTAATCTTATGTAAAATTCCCGATTTCCGAAATTTAATATAGAATTTCAACCTCCACCTTAAATTTGATTATGTAATAAAATGTTGCGAAGGGCGAGCAAGGTTAACATTAAAACGTCTATAAATCCCCGGATAAGACACTCATAAATAAGGAAAGTTGGAAAAATTAAAGCCCGTTACATAAGTTATTGATAATCTTAAGCAGTTTGTACTTATTAGCCGGCCTCGGTGGAAGATTTCCGTAAATCCGTTTTTTTTTTTTGGCTTAAGAGGTAATTTTAATAAACATTATTATGTTTATAAGTTTAGTAGTCGGTGGCGGCAACTTCATTGCGCAATAATTTGAATATCACGCGGGAATCGTACATTTTCCCGGGGATAAAAAGTATCCTTAAAGTGTGTTACCCAGACCTAATAGCTATTAAACAAAAAAAAAATTATTCAAATCCGTCCAGTAGTTCCTGAGATTAGCGCGTACAAACAGACAACTTTTTTTATCGATATGTTTTCTATTATTGTTCCTCAGCTCTCCCACGTTGTTTATTTTGTAAAAATATTAAATGTACAGACACTCGAATTTTACTGTTTTATATATGTGAAGATTAGCTAATCACGCCAAATCATACCTATAGTGAAACAGATAAACCTCTTTACAATTTTTTATATTTATTACATTAATTTTAGCAGAAATTTTAGCAGTTAATAGGGTTTCATGTTACCTTTTTTTAATGATATTTAGGGGGCAAGCCAGCAGACTGCCTTCGCCCATGGACACTCGTAACATCCGAAGAGTCGCAAGTGCGTTGTCGGCCTTTATGATGGAATAGGGATAGGGGGATTAGGGAAGTTAGGCCACCGGTAAACTCACTCACTGAACGAAACACAGCACAATGCCGTTTCACACCAGCTCCCTGTGAGGCCGTGGTATCACTCCGGTCAAGCCGGCCCTTTCGTGCCGAGTCATAGCTCCCCCTCGTACGTACGTATAAAAATAATTATGAAGTTTGCGAGACCCAAAGCATTTCAGAATAATAAGCTAATCGGTTTAGCTTGTCCGTATTTATCTAACTTAACAAACAGACTTATCTGTTCAATTTGGTACTTTGCCAACGTTGCTTATTTTGCAGGCATTCTTTAAGCCAGCGGCAAAACATTCCGAAATAGTTCTATTTGATAAAAGAGACTTAATACTCCGTATGTTACATGTGTATTATGTAACACTGTTTTTGTTTGAGTTAGCAAAATTTAAATAAACGACACCCGGTTGTAAAAATTCGTGTCTAAAATTGCGTGTTTATCATAACGATATTCATAATTCTACAGTAATAATATTATAAATGCGGATGTGAGTCTGTTATCTCTTTACGTCCAAACCACTGAACTAATTTTACTTTGAGTCCCGGCGAAGGACATGAGATACTTTTTATCCCGGAAAATGTACGGTTCCCGCGGGATTAATGAATTTTGGCGCAACGGAGTTGCAGACATAATTTAGTTATAACTATAAAATGAAGCCAATTTTTAGATTGTCACTTTAGATATTTACAATTTTCGACAAAAAAAAATATTGTTATCTTCAACAGCAAAACCTCCAAATATACCTTATTTTAACATTAACGTAATAAACAAAATTCAATTTTGCTTTCATTTACGATTCATGCTTATGGAATATTACAAAAAGAGCAGCCTTATATTAGCAGAGCGAAAGATAATTTTCTCGTAAAATGAAACACAAACAGAGTTTCAATTTCTTCTTTGATTTTCTGAAACGTACCAATTCCGAGGAATATTTTTAACATGTTTCTAAGAGATTTCATTAGAAACACGGAGCATTGGAGCGAAACAAATCATGTTTCCCCGGCGTTCACATCTAGAGGGATCGAAAAAAGCTAAGGCTGGAACTCTTTGAGTAATCACGACAATTTTATTTCCTCCGACTCATTTTGATTACTTCATTGGGATTAGCGGGATTATCGCGCAAATTGTATAAATCGTGAATTTATTCGCACCGGAATCTTAAACGTATTTAGTCTATACGCAATGAAAAACTCGTATAATTTGTTGGTTTCGGTCAGTATTACATTTTTATTTACATTACGTTTTCGACGTCTTTTCGTCAATCTTATGGTGTGATATTTAAATTTTTTTTTTTTCGCCATATATAATCTTTGTTAGCGAAACTCAAAGTTGAGTGATTGACTGACATATAAAAAATATAAGGCTCCGTAGGCTACATTACTCTTCACTCATCGTGGGCTTTGAGTATTAGTAAGGCAAATCTAGAATATATCGAATTAGCTAGAAGAGTAAGTATTATTTAGAAAACACAACGAACACACAAAGCCGCTCGGCGAAGTCTATCCAAATCCTAGTTTTTTAATTATACGGCTATATCCAAGCTTGACCATTTGTGACGTCACGCTTGCGTTCGTGTCTCTCCTGACATATCAGGAAATTCACGCTTCAATTTCCGACGTATATATTAACGCCCAAACCAATGAACGTTGTGCAGATAAATGTGCCCTCGTATATAACGTCCACAAAAAATTATTTTGATAAATTATATACAAACTATGAATGAATTACAAAATACTTCATCGAGCCAAGGGAAAAATCTAGCTTACAGTATATAAAATTGGACCCAAAATGAATGTGGGCCATCTGATTGAAACTATCCACAAGTTTCTGAGTTATCTATTTATCGCTGCTACTGTCGAACTTTCGAAATGAGTTCTCCGCTAAAATTAGAGACATGATGCCGATAACAACTCTCGGCTATTTTCCTGTTTAGTGTTGGATTAATACTGGTTTCGGTTAAGGTAAACAAGATGAGATTAGAATACTTTTTCCATGAAATAAATATTATAATATTTTTAAGTTTAGCAAATTAAGATTTTTAGCGATATTCCGCGAAATTAACCTCAACCTGTAAGTAAAAATGCGGGTTGAAAACCTCGACGCGCGTTTCGCCCCACATCGGAGCATCCTCAGGATGTGGACTCTACGAACAACGTCCGCTAAGATTATAATATTTAATTTTATGAATAGTTTAATTTCCCTTAACTAATAAAATATAAAAAAAAATTAACAGGTACCTTGTTAATTTTTTTGTAGACTTTTGTTATTATTGTAAAACTAGATGATGCCCGCGACTCGGTTGCGCAAAAATTCGTTTTTCACGCGGGATTCGTCGATTTTCAAAAACGTCGGACTCAATCTCGGCTCAGCCGCTTGAGCGTGAAGAGGTTACAGACAGACAGAAACACTTTCAGAATTAAAATATTAGTATGCATGTCATAAGAACTATGATGTAATTTTTTGTCATAAGAACTATGATGAATTACATCAAACAATTTTTTTGCAAATTGTAAATCAGATCGGAATACGGAATTACGTTCTTCCATATACCTTCAACATACAGAGAACACTCCCCCCAATTTTCATGTTTCTACGATCAGTGGTTTAGGCTTAACGTTGATTTCTACATGAATATAGATCAGGATAAAGAATATTATATAATGACTAGCTGACCCGGCAAACGTTGTTTTGCCATATAAATAATTTAGGGGGATGAAAAATATATGTTGGCCGATTCTCATAGATACCGGATACGCAAAAAAAATTGATCAAAATCGGTCAAGCCGTTTCGGAGGAGTATGGCAACGAAAACTGTGACATGAGAATTTTATATATTACATAATGATATAGACTAGCGAAAAAGCACAGCATTATGAGGGCTTGCGAGAATTTTTAAGCGCCGTGACATCGGGTCTTCTAAAGTATTCTGTGACTGTCAGGATTTTAAAACACTAAATACATGATATTCACTTTATTTAGTTTATCTTTACAGTTGCACGTCTTCACTCATAGATGACGCTAATTGCGCAGTATTATAATTTCATTAATATCAATATTGTTATTACAATTTTATTTTTAACACATCCTGACATATTTACAAATTACTATGCCAAAGCCTAAACCTAAAGCTTTGATAGATTTTTTCGCAAAGTGAACTACAAGCATGTATGGGGAGTGAAATATAGAGTACTCGCTTCGCTCGCCCAGTAATTATTATCGGTGATTGTCAGTTCAAGCATCACGCTTGAATTTGACAGTGAACGATTCGGACGATCCGGCGTGACCTAGTGCTCGAGGTTCCATATCATTTCATATACCAAAGTTTCGTGAATATTATATTGTAATTTTAGAGCGTCCGTGGTCCAGATCCAGAACCAAAAGTCTTACCCATTAGGGGTAAGACCTATGGTTCGCACTCGAGAGGGTGCAGGTTCGAGCCCCGGTAAAGTAGCCCTAATGAGACATTTTCCGATCTCAAGTACATAATGCGGATGCTCATTACCGTGGGAGAGCCATGCTTCGGCACGAATGGGCCGGCTCGACCGTAGTGATACCACGGCCTTACAGAGAACTGACGTGAAACGGCGTTGTGCTGTGTTTCGTTCAGTGAGTGAGTTTACGGGTGGCCCAACTTCCCTAATCCCTATTCCCATTCCCTCATAGAGGTCGGCAACGCAATTGCGACTCTTCGGATGCCCCGAGTGTCCAAGAGCCACGGCAGTTACTTTCCATCAGGTAACCCGTCTGCTTGCTTGTCCCGAAATATCATAAAAAATTGTGATAGAAAGTGCGTTCGCCATCAAAATTAAAAACAAGATTGTCTTGATGGTCGGATGTGATAGGATACTCCCTTTTCCTATGCTCCTTAAGGTGTGAACGCGGGCGATGTTGCGGGTGAATTATATACGCCATATTTTTCAAACGATATTTCTTCGGCGTACTGGGAGTGACCTGAAAAGGACTCCAACAAAGGCGGACCGCGTCGGAACTCGCATTGTTCGTTTTATGTTAGCGGGTGTCACTTCTGTTTACCGGAACATTTATACTATGTCACCCACTTAATGTTGTGAAGCTTTTCTAATGAAACTCTCCACTAACAAAGCGCATTTAATTATACCAGTCCACAAGGGACCTTTCAACGCTTCAGATTAGTTTGGGTAATTTTATCAGCTCCTATTTACGAAATTCGTGGAAATCGGCTGATTGTTTTTAAATAGGAAAAGTAAAGGGGTTGACTAGCAACATACATTTTTGCTCGTCGTATACAGAGGTTCTTTTTAATGGTTGTTTCTATTAAACCGGGTCTCCTACGCCAATTTCCTAACAAAACATCTCGTTAAGAAACATATTTTGATAACATGCCTGTCCCTTGCATTCTATTTTGTTATTATATTCATTTCAAGAAAGAAACCTCCTGTTCTTCCCACAGGTGAATGCGGGGTATGTTATATACACATTTGTGTTCGTAAATAATCATATGATTCTGTGCTTTTGCTGAAAAAAAACATGTAGTTTACTCTCTTAAAACATGCCGTCAAGTTATGAAAACACGTCATAGGAAACCCTGTAAAATCACTCGTGATAATGTTGAGAATAATAATCATTTCGCAATTCTACGTTCGATTAGAAAAAAAATAAATAAGAGTCCCATCCAACACGAACTAACGAGATTACTCGCGACTCCGCAACCAACGATATTGACTCCCATTACTTCAGCTTTGCTCACGTTCCGTTAACGTTTTCCCGGAGTATTCAATATATAAGGATACTCTATACAATGTATATACCCAAATAGGTTATTTATTTCAATTATTAACTTTTTGTATATTATTACTTATACAAGATGTCGTCCTGTAGTTGAAATTCGATCATAAATATTTAAAAGAATAGTTTTTACTATTATAGAGCTGGTTTACCAAAACTAGGATATATTTATTCAATCACATATTCAAATTTGGCTTGAAGGTTACGTCACCAGGCCATAAAATTTTATTAAATAAATTACAGACTTCGACCATAAACAAAAGAGTATTTCGTGTATAACTAACGTGTCATGTCAAAATATTATAGTGTTCGTATTGTACTGTGCGTAGCGTTTTATTTATTAAAATAAAACAAGTATTTTTTTTAAATAATATTGAGAAATTTCATGCTTTTACATCGTGACGCGTCTTTCGTTAAAAGGAGCACAAAGAGTTATGCTCGGGTATTAATAATATACAGATTAACTCTTTATATGTTACAGAAAATTTGACAATAATCTTCTTTGAGTTTGTTTAAGTGTTATTGTACTTTGTTTATGATTTATTACAAGCTACATATTATAGTATATTTAGTTTTACGCAAGTAATGAAAGGAAAAAAATTGTGAACGAATAATTGAATTAATTACGTTGGAAAATGAAAAATATTTGCCAATTTTTTAGTTCGTGCATACTGCATAGTGAACACGACCTAAATTACTTTTATATTGACTCTATTGTTTTATGATTGCTTGCATGATGTTTGCGTGGTATTAAATTAAAAGAATAATTTACCTTTTTTTGTAGTAATTTCAATAATAAAAAATCAAGTAGTTTCACTGCATATCTTCACATACTCTAATGAGTTCTACAGCGTAGGACAATAAAGTACAAAGCAGTGCTACACTGTCCTAGAAGTGCTTCACTGTCGTAGTAGAAATACAGTGTCGTAGCAGTGCTACACTTTCGTAGTATAATGATAGCGTCCTAGCAGTGCTACACTGTGGTAAAATTACTACAGCGTTGTAGCAGTGCTACACTGTCGTAGTTTAACTACAGCGCCGTAGCAGTGCTACACTGTCGTAATTTAACTACAGCGTAGTAGCAGTGCCACTCTGTCGTAAAAGTGCCACGATGTCGCATCAGTGCCTCGCTGTCATAATAATGCTACATCGTTGTAGCTGTGCTACAACGTCATAGCTGTGCATCAAATATTTCAAGCCTATAACTATCACATTATGATATCCTTCAAAATAAATTTGCCAGATTTGCTCGAAAAAGCTAGAAACATTATTCAATCCTCCTACACCGTCACATTTATATAAATAGCAAGAGAATTCTTCTTGATGAAATGCGGCACAGAAATTATTCGCCGCTCGATATAATATAAATGGAAATATGAGTTTCATATGCGATGACCTGTCAGCGGCAGTATATAGATTCGATTTTATGATTACATCCAGTGTAAAAATATACTATATCTATGTACGAAAATATTACATTTGTATCCAAGAACGAAAAGCAATTTCCCCCGATTATAACATTTTCAAAGGGTTATTGAAATGTCTTTGAATAAAAATGTTTTATTGATATCGCGAAGTACACAATTTTATTACTCCCTTGCATAAATGAATGAAAAATATTTTAGTAAAGTTTTATTAGATACACCAAAAACATAACGATTCTACTGGCGTAGTAACGAAAAAGCTTTACTTTATTGGAGAAAAATTAAATTTTATAACATGATAATTTCGAATTTTGATAAGATTACATTTTTCGTATTTTTCGTTGCTTCTTATTACTCGCTGTTTTATAAATAACAAACTTAAGAAATAGGTTGTATAAATAAGCATACCAATTTTATTACTCTCAAGCAGTTTAGTGGTCTCTAATATATTAGGTACACTACAGTGGAATCATGTTTTGGTAAAATTACCTTATTATCACGGGTGCAAAACTTCATTAAAGTCTATTTCATCATTACCTAATGTGGCATAGGTTGTTCACACCTACTATTCCACTGTGAAGTAAGTTAAGGATAGCCTTTACGGCACGTACCAGGAAATGGTACAAAGCCAAAAGGTTATAAAATGTAAGTTAACCCAAATATCACATGATTATTTGTTACAGATGTGAAAACCACAACGATGGTGACACCACACCGCTCCGAGTCAAGCGCGAGCGAGTGATAGCGACGATGTCGCACGCGATAGGTTGAGGGAACAACCAAGATGGCGGTCGCCGAACTGATAGGTTACCTGGCGGTCGCGATCTGTGTCACGTGTCCACAATATGGTGAGTTCTTTAAACATTATATCATTAACTTTTTCTCATACAATCAATATAAAAATTAGCTTCCATATAACAAAAAATTATGGAGTTATTCGTATTAATTATTAATTCGAATCGTGTTTTCGTATTAAGGCTATATCTAATATCACCATAAATTTCTTATTCCGAAAACAAAATTCTTTCACTCCTCATATTATTAATTAAAAAAACATCGTAATTTTTTAAAACAGTTTCGTAATTTGCACAGTAAATAAATTGGAGCAAGCTGCTGAATTACGTTACTGAGCGTGTGTGTGTGTGTTCTGACACGCAAACAAACTATAAAAAGTTATGTGATTTTGACTTAAATACAGCAAGATTTTAACATGATGAAAAACATTACCTAGAAAAAACATCAACAAATACCAATGTCTAACAGTTCCTCCTGCAGTAACTAGAATACTAAATCAATAGTACTCTAATAAACAAAGGTAAAGCTTTGTTTGTTTTAGGAACAGAAAAAACAATGTTATCGTTTGATCCTGAATAGACGTCGGACATATTCTGCGAAGAAAAATCCTCAAAGAATTTTCACTATCTAAGATAATATTTTACAAAATAACATGATTTCCTCCTCGGGTTCCTCGAGGGCGAGCGTGTCCTCTTATTTAAAAATGTCAAGATTTGGGTTCATATCTCGTACATCAAAGGAATCGTAAGAATTAAACTTCGGGTCGATTCGCCTCGAATTACGAAAGTAGCGGGTTGTCGAGAATTTTCCTTGTGAGGTTTTTTGTTATTATCAATTAATTATTTACGTATCTTTTTTCAAGAAAAATTTCGATTGTAATTTAAATTATAATTAAATTATACAACACTCTAACCTTCTTAAGTAAAACTTAAAAGAAAAAATAGTTGATCCAACCTTTGTAAGAGCTTGTAAGATAAATTTGAATTTGATTTTAGAAAAAATCTAAGCACATTTAACATAATTAATTACACAAAAAGTAACGAAAGTACTAACATTCCCCAACAACTAAACCATCTACCCAGTTCAAACGTGACGTCAGCGTCACATGACCAAAGCAATTTGTGACGTTTGTAATTATTTTCGGACGAATTGAGGTAATCCAAAATCATAGGGTTGGTTGGCCGTTAATCTAAAATAATCCACCGATTTTCAATCATTGTATTGGTTTTGTCGGTTTTATTGAAGGTTAGATAAAGTTAAACAAAAGGAAAAATGTACATTAGGAATTAGAAATTACTTTTCGTTTTCTAAGGTATTGGGATGATAATATAAGGAAAATCATTGTAAATAAATGATTGTATTTTTTGTTTCACAGTTTTAATATTGATAAATGAAAATATAAAAAATAATCGACATACATGTTCTCAAAATACAAAATATTTATATTTAAAAGTTTAACAAGAACGTATAAAATATTAATATATAAAATAAAATTTACAAAATAAATATTTTTACAGTTTACGGTAAATATTTTGCGCATTCAGAAAATCTACTAGATTCAGGTTGCGTGTAATTAAATTGAAAGATTGAAAATTCATAATCAGCAGCGCCGTATTTATGAAACGACTATAAAAAAGGTTCTTATAAAGCGCCTACAAAGTTGCCTCGATAAAATCCCAGCCATTACCCCGAACTATCCGGGATTGGGATTACCGATCCCGGGGGCCCGGTATCCCGGGATCCTTTTACAATCCCGGCACGTGCCCCGGTAAGCGGCGGGATCAGTTTCTTAGCTCTTCTCGAAGAATTAAAAGAGATCTGAACGTTCTAGCGACCCCGAAATAGGTTATTCATTTTGGTGTTTTATAGTTCTACGAACGCGGAGTTATTTCCGTGTTTTTTATCTGCAGTACGAGGGTATTAAGAAAAGAACTTTAAAAAAAGCCTTGCCGAATTGTCGATAATGTCTGTATTATTGTTTTAAATTGAAAGATTTTCTGTAAATACTAAATGTAACGATCAAGTAATAATAAATGATCGAAGATGTTATGATATTCTAACGTCAGTAAAATTTGTATGCTGTTTTTATGTGATAAAAGTAGAAATTGTGAACATGTCATAAAAATTGAAATTTAAAAAGCAAAGGAAAGCAGAAACAGAGACAGATTGCGGATCTAAGTAAATTGGTCGCGTTACGTCAATCGGCAGACCATGAATTTCATGGAATTAACATATTCCGACCATATGACATATTTCGGTCAACTGGCTGTCCTACAATTTCCCCCATTATACAAGCAGTTTTCATTCCTGGAAATTAATTTGTATTTGTATATATTCAACAAGCGAACAGCCGGTTTTCAAGGAAATCTTATTTAGTTTAATTTTCAGAATAAAGGAAAAAATATTAAGCATTATCGACGAAAACTTTAATTAGTGAAATTACATTATTAAATTATCATATTATTGATATTAAAAAAATATATGATGCGTAATCTATGTATATAAAAAAGACAACACATAATATTAAGTATTTTTTCAACCAAATTGTCAAATGAATTACGTTTACAGGGAGTTTTAAACAATATCTATATATATATAAAAGAAAGTCGTGTTAGTTACACCACTTATAACTCAAGAACGGCAGAACAGATTTGGCTG
>JAOTAV010074258.1:0-13156 GCA_026546445.1 Cyclargus thomasi | reverse complement strand
TCCGTTGTCTGGTACCTGTAACACAAGTCCCTCGGGTACTTAGCACGGGGCCAGACTGACGTGGTGTGAAGCGTCCAGAGATATTATATTATTATTATTACATATTTAAGGTCTTCATTATATGATGCACATATTTAATACACAGGCCCATTGAACTTGAAAAACTTTTTTGCTGCGCCGGCGGGATTCGAACCCGCGACTAGCTGAATATCCTAGCTTGAAAACTAGCCTCGTGTGTTGCTAGCAGTGTAGAACCAGTATAGCTCTAGTCTCTACCTTGCTAGGTACAAGGGTTAATGAACGAGTTTTATTGCGAAGTGATGACACGATACGATGCATTTTATAATCAATTCTACCACAAATTAAACTTTATTTTTTACAATGTATGTTGCTAGTGATGTATGGATGCAATTACATTACACTACAGTCTCTAGGGTCACTTACTAATCATGTAATCACTACATCAACACGTATCGTCAATTATTGACAGTTCATCCGACTCTGGGGAGATGCCAAAATCCGCTTTATAATTATATGATTACATAATGGATAATAGTCATCAGTACATATTCGTTTCCGAAATAGAATCAAGGTAATAAGTATTGTTTTTGTTATTCATAATATTTTGTTGCTAAATAATGTACTTTTATTATGATGACGAAACCGGAAGGTAGCCATAGCATCTCAGAGATGAAACTACGTACGCCTAGCGAGTTTGGGCTCCACAAAATCGTCTTGCCAAGCACTTTTCAAATACATGATAGCCAGGGTCTGATGAAGGAACAGGAAGGTGGTTCTAGCAATTCAGATATGGAAGACCCAAGTGCGCTGCCGGCCTCTATGATGGGAATAAGGGATAAGGGATTAGGGAAGTTGGGCCACAGGTAAACTCACTCACTGAACCAAACACAGCACAACGCCGTTTCACGTCAGTTTTCTGTGTGGCCGTGGTATCACTCCGGTCGATCCGGCCCATTCGTGCCGTATTATGTACCTGAGATCGGAAAATATCTCATTAGTACACGCTTCCACCCGGCTCTAACCTGCACCCTCTCGAGTGTGAACCAAAGGTCTTATTAGTCTACGGGGTAACGATAATCGTCAACAAGAAATAAATATTAAATATATTGTAAGATGTAACATCATATGAGAAAATTAAGTATTTCTTCTATGCTTTAAAACTATTCAGCTATGACCAGAACAAAAATTTAATAAAACTCCAGTTCGCTCTCGGTCGAAAGTCGACCATAAATATTTAAATATATAGTGTAGAGGAGCTATAAAAATGTAATCTATCCCCAATTCAATCACAGACTTCAATTTGGCAAAAAGGTATCGTTACCAGGCCATTGAATTTTATTTTAAAAAATCACAGACTTCAAATAGGTCATGTCCAAATATTGTAGTGTACGTGTTATAGTATGCGTAGCGTTTTATATATTAAAAATATGCAAAAGGAAAGCATATTTTTAAATAATATTGGTATTCCGTACTCCTTCTCCATATCATCTATAACTGGGAAAAATTTCATGCTTTTACATCTACGCGTCTTTCGCAAAAAGGGGTACAAAGTTTTCCGCTCGCGTATTAATATATAGATGCGCTTTAAGCATTTGCTTTAAAATATTATCAAAGCATTGAATATAATACTCAAGCACAAAGTCCAGGTATGATACAGAGTTGAAATAAACTGGCCTATATTACATTTGTCGGAAGCAAAACTTTTGAGCCGAAGTAGGACAGAACAACAAAAGCAGAAACGAAATCATGCTGGATTTTTCACTATGAAATTTACAAACATGTCAGTAAATAAGTTAAAAATAATAAAATATAATCATTTTTAAAGCTCCGTGCCCAAAGAGTTAATTAAAAGAATTTTAAAAGCGTGTTAAAAAAAACATAAAGCTTAAACTGTGTATAGAAAATATTTTACCTGAAGCGCTGTCTCATTCATCAGATAGACCTTATAAGAGGCGAAAAAGGGACAGAACATCCAATTAGACAACATTGAATTTATGGAAAAACATGTAAAAATAGACATCGAAAAGAACAAAGACCATGAATATTAAAGATCGCAGAAAGAATTATAAGAGAAACAAATCGTGTAAAATTTAACATTCTCAAACTTTTTGATATAAGCGATTTCAAGAAGAAATATAATATTTGTTTCTCTAATTTTAACAATAACATTGATGCATTTAGTTGTGCATTAAACAGAAGAAACTAAATAAATTCTTACCAATGAGCTTAGCAGCTGATTGTCTCTTGACCAGCTTAGGATCTGAAGTGTCACCGATAGAAGCTGGAGCAGAAGACTCCTGCGTCTTCTGGGGTTTTTCACTGAGAAAAGAGTTAATCGATTCTCCACGAGTATAAGGTCTCGTTTCTCTTCTACTTTTATTATCTTCTTCAGGAGTAGCCACGGATTCTGCGATTTGGAACAACTGAGCGCCGAATTTGCTCGATTCTCTTCTCAATATCCTCTTATTCGCAAACTCGGCGAGCGACTTTCTTCTTTCACCGTCCGGGTTCAGTTTTCTCCTAGCTCTCTCCTCTTCCTTCACCTTCAGTATATCCAGAAACGCGTTCAATAGTAGTATAACTAGGAACACAGTTATTCCGATCACTGTAATCGTGTTATTTTCCGTATCCATGTCTTGTATTTTTAGTTTTCTCGCTTTATTAACTGGCGGTTTCTTCGTAAACACATCAACTATACTGCATGCGTCTTTGAACGCTAATGGGATCGGTTTAGCAAGTGGGTTGTATCCAGATATTTTGGGCTTCGGCGTCGGTATCGCTGTGTTTTGGTTGTCGTTCTTTGTCAGGAACCACATATTGACGCTGTACAGGCAATAGAATATGAGAGAGAGTATAAAGAATAGTACCTTGCGTTCCTCCATGTTTGTTTTGGTTAGATTTTATTTCGGGATCATTTCGTATCGCGTATTTTGGTTTATTTTCATTTGTTTTGTGAGCCACGTCAGGTCTCCCTTTGTGTATGGGTGGGACTGCCGTGCGCATGTGCGAGGCGACTCTCGGTCATTCGTGAGCCGAAAGTAGTCCACAGTTTGAGGTATAATCCAACGCCCTATTTACAATAAATTGGTGGTAAATTGGATTTAAATTAAATTTTCAATAAAATTGTTTACCAATAACAATATGAAATATGTCTAACTTCCCATAGTAAAAATTCGAGTATATATATATTATATTTATCAATAAAAATATTAATATCAATAAATAGCCAGTGAATACAAAGGTACACATGCCTTAACAGACATAAGATAGATTTTATCTAAACGTGTTACATATCACTTATTTTAAAACTAAGATTTACAAACTAAATGCTTCGCCACAAATATCGGGGAAATACCACGGCCTCAGAAAAACCGACGACAAACACCGCTTGCGCTCTATTTTGTCGAGTAGCAAAAAATCAACAAATCTCACTTTGTAACAAATCATTGTTTAAACGATTTCTACGTCAATCAATCCAAGTTGAAACATTATTTATTTCTCTTATCTAAATGTATTGTAGATAAGTAATTGAATTTTATCGTTGTTGTACTGCCGGCCTTTTAATAAAGGAATAGGCTACGGAAAAAGGGATAGGGTACTCCAACTTCTTAAATATTATTAAAGTTACAAATATTTGCTTTTAACATACGTGCTTAAAATTATTTAAAAATTTGTTTGTATTATATAATTGTATTTCATGTACATTTTTTCTAGGAACCCCTCTCAGGTAAAGACCCTTTTCCGAGGATTGCCATTTTTCTCTATCCTGTGCTAAGTCTCCATTGTGGTCCGGCTTTATTTCTGATATCGTCTTCTCATCTCGCTTAAGGTCTACCTCTGCAGTGTTTTCCTGGTGGTCCCTGCCACGACGTCATCGTCAATAAGGTGTAGAGAGATGTCAGTAGGCCCTTCGGTAAAGTCACGGCATAACGCTGTTTTGCGAATTCTTTGATAGTTTTGTTCTATGAGGCCTTTGAGAAGCATGGCTTTCCCGCGGCAATAATAAACGCCCGTATGTACCATGGAGGAAATCGAAACAGACCCAGTAGACGAACCTACGTCATTTGGTCGGAATGTCAATTCCGTGTTAGTCGTTCTCTGTCGTCTGCGTATGTCATGACTCAACCAACTTACTAAGATTTACAATCTGGCTCTTTTTCAACTTGCCTGATTGTACTTGAGATCAGAAAATCATCCTCTCGAGTCTATGATCGCTTTGTTCTAACTCTATTCTGTATTTCGACTTTCATTAAAGATGGATTTTGTATCTTTCCCACTTCTATTGTTGACAGTATGCGCGTTGCATATATTTATGTTTAGCGAAAATCTCAGTTTTCTTCAGCGAATACTCCAGTGAACTGCGAAGAAGCGAAACGCATATCGAAATTGATATTTTGATGAGATTGCTTTTGGGACTATCCATAAAGTACGTCACACAAATTTAAGAATAAGTTTATTTTGTAAATCACACAACACAATATTAAAACAGAGAGAAAATATATAGGTAATTTGTCTATATAAAGACATATAGACAAAGTACCTATTATAATATTATATTGTGTGACATCAAACATGGACCCCAGCTCAGCATAAGCAGCAAATCTGCTACACTGATATTCTGCTGGGTCCAATCGTGACATCACTACAACTTATCAATTAAATATACAATTATTAAATGAAGCACACGAAACTAAAACTAAGAAACGAATAACAAAAATATAAAACAGCATTAGTCACAAGTAGTAGTATTACATGATTATCATTATTTTAACCATTCGTGGCAGCCTGTACTTTACCTTGTAAAGAAAAATTATAAAAAGAAATAATATATAATTATTAATGAAAAAAACATGATACAAAGATTAAGGTTCTTGTACTAAAAAGCCTCAAAAAGCACCAAAAAAATTGAAATTGTCTATGACATTGACAATGAAGAGGTGAAGGTGACAGTTCTTTTCTTTTGGCTTGGGTAAACAACTTCTTAGTCTTTGGAATAAACATATCATAAGAAATGTAAACAGATAAAAAGTGTAAACGCGGCTTTGACGTGGCGTACCGCGTGTCGGTATTATCCAATCTATTCAAATTCTAACAGTAATATGCAAGAGCATAATCGAGTCGCAGTACAAAAACAAGACGGGACAGGAATAAATGGATTTGAATTATAGAATTTCATTATTTTTAGACCCCTCTCCCCCTTGTCACTGATGGTTACATTTCTAGAAACAAATTGTGATGTCACAAATGTGCAATTTTACGTAAAAAATGTAAACCACCCCAAAATTTCAAATTTCGAGACAAAATTTAGAACATTTAAAATGTGATGTCATAGAATTAAGCACCCGCACCCCCTTCCCCGTGTCACACCATATGTGACGTACTTTATGGATGGTGCCTTTTTAGTGTTTATGTTACATACTCATTTCTATAAAATAAGAATAATTTTGGAGCTAGAAAATCCTATTAGCAGCATTGTTTGATAAGAAATCTAACACGAATTACAGAAAAACACGTGAAGACAGAAATCAAAATAAAAATGAATTTAAAAAATTAACACGTCGCTAAAATTCGTAAACCAATAATTTGGGCCTTGTGAAATTCGTGACATATTTTGGTTAATTGTACCAAGTTCACTGAGTCTGCAATCACCGACGTGATTTGACAGCAGCACTTTAGTACACCGTAACATTTCTTTTAAGTGTTATAGCAACGAAGATATAATAACAGAAATACTGAAGTATAATTTTAATTATAATAGAACGCCTACACACGTTTTCGTAGCAACACCACATAGATCTGCAGCTGTGGTGCTATACTTTAATTTTTTCGTTATTTCGTTTAAGTCATGACAAACGGTATGCTGTATACCGCCTGTCGGAAATCAGAGATTTTTTTTATTAATGATATTTAGGGGGCAAGCGAGCAGACGGGTGGGTGACTTGGCGGATAGCCGTGGGAGAGCCATGCCTCGGCACGAATGGGCCGGCTCGACCGGAGTGTGACCATGGCCTCACAGAAAACTGGCGTGAAACGGCACTGTGCTGTGTTTTGTTTAGTGAGTGAGTTGACCAGACCGGGCCGGGCCCAACCTCCTTGATCCCCTATCGTTATTTCCATCCCTTATTCCCTCACAAAGGCCGGCAACGCACCTGCGGCTGTTTGGATGTCATGTGTGTCCACAGACGACGGCAGTTGCTTCCCATCAGGTAACCCGTCTGCTCGCTTACCCCACAAATACTATTTAAAATAGTACGAAACATATTATAATAGTTTAACCTCAAAAACTTTATTTCCGTCGTTCCAACCGACGAATCCGATACACAAACAGTGGGAAATCCAATTTAAGATTTCCTTTTATTCATTATTCCCTCATCAAGCAATCCTCGAAATCGAACGTTTCAAAATCAATTTACAATAATTAATTTCGACGGAACGCTTTTCATATCCGTATTTCTTTTACGATTTCAATTAATTTTTCATTAATAATTAATACTCCATAAGTTGGGGAAATTTGCGACGCTTTATTAATTTTATACTAAATACAGTCGTGACTACGGTATTTTGGTGTGACTTTAATATGATCAATGTATAATTTTTGCGAATTGTTATGTCGCACAATGCATTTTTCGGTCAAGATTGGCGGTATGGCTCTCCAAGCCTCTGTCAAATTTTTTGATAGAAGGTTAATGTCAAAAAATTTGTCATTTCCATACAAAACGCGATTGTAAAGAAAGTGTTGTATTGTCACTTTGCTGTTGACAACCGCGCTTTGTATAGAAATTTGATAGAGGCTTGGAGAGCCGTACCGCTAATCTTGAGCGAATGCATAGTAATTTTTTTTAATGTTGTAGTACTTTGTCAACAAGTTGATGATAGGCAATCATAGACGATGATTTGCGAGCAGACAATAATAGCTCGTTATGACATCTATGGACTTTAACTCTCACTTTACACCACGGCAGTCTGGCCCCGTGCTAAGTACCCGAGGGACTTGTGTTACAGGTACCAGACAACGTAAATGTATTTAATACTTTTATACTATTCACATATTTAAGATTTTTATTGTATGATACACATCTAAGACCTAGGAACATTGAAAAACTTTTGCTCCGTCGGCGGGATTCTAACCCGCGACCCCCGCCTTAAGCTACTAACGCGCTTAACAACTGAGCCACAGAAGTCATTATCAACACGTTGTACGAACGAATGTGTGGATGTTTGGGCGATCATCGCGCCTATTACGATTAGCAATCATCGCCGATTACGTAGATCCGGCGGGGCTAGGAAAGACCTAAAAGTTTTTGCTTCTTTGAGAATCGCCAAACAAAATGTGTAGAAATGACATATGACGTAACGAACGCTTACGTCATTTCCACAAATTTTTGTTGGCGATTCTACAAAACGAAAAAGCTTAGGTCTTGACTAACCCCCCTTGTTTCGTTATCGCAAGAATTTTAGATCGCATTAGAGAATATTATTATAAAGGTACGCGAACACTTTGACGGAGCGTGCCGGGGCGGGCTGAGACTCAGCGCAGCGATAATGCGCTCTGGCACTCGGACACTTATTGACGGGCCGAGTCTCATCGCATTGACAGATTTTGAATACGTCTACTTTGCTATATTCTTCAATTTCTACTAAAATCTACTAAACCGCGTTTTAGCTTCTATCAAAAATTTTCCTTTGTTTATCAATGTTTTCCACGTGGTTAAAACTAAAATAAAATTGAATGTTTTTATAGACTATTATATTTATACTATATTTTATTCTGTAATATTAATTTCATACAATAATCTACTAAAAGATTTTATTAGCAAAAAGTAGAAATCTAATAAAAGTGGTCACACTGTTTAAGGCTTGCCGGGCCGTGTCGCATCCGACGCGCAAAAATCCGCCCTGCTGAGACTCGGCACGCTTCGTCAACAGTGTACTTTACACGAATTCGCCTTCGTATAATTTGTATGGAGGCGGATTCTTCTGCCGAGACCCGGCACGCTGCGGCCCGGCATAGTTTGCTCTCTTCTTTATGGTAGAATTTTTTATTAACGCGTAACATAAATGTACTACATTTTCTTTATTACGCCTAAAATGACACATGACTATCTCGTACATAATTTACGGTTATAGCTCATTATTTTTTGTGTCGTGTCGGTATATAAAATATTACCCCAATATGAGTTATTCCTTTAATAAACTATAACATTTTGGCAATGAAATATGTCTTATGGAGCTTTCTTATTATGTCCCACGCCGACTCCGATAGTTTTATACGATTTCGAAAGTCCGTTCCGACTTTGAGATACCGAGACACGCGACGTTCCAAAAATAAGAATGTTTTTTTCTAATCGGACGTTAATTATAACATGATTTTGATGTTTCACAAATTATATCAGTTCTATGGAATTGCATACATCAACTTTAGTAGGGACACAGAATAGGTATATACAGTATATGCACTCCCGCCCTATCTCTGAACTGGGTACTGGCAGCAGGGCGACTTTTGACAAGTGCTAGGGCTGCCTCTTGGCAGTACTTTAATCACCTATCTGACAGTTGGACATAATGTTTCTATATTTGTCTACTTGAGCACTTTTTATTTATTTATATGCCGCTTCGGCTGGCCATGGCCAGTGTCAAGTAAAGGCGGGAAACCAATTTTCTTGTTTCAATAATTTTTTGCAACGTTACATAAATTTCGTTAAGTCTAAATTCTAGTCAGGGTAAACATAAAACGTCAATACAGTCAGAGTCAAGTCAGTCGATTTAGTTAAGCGGTAGAAGCCTTACTAAAACTTTGGATGGAGTTTTTGGAGGGGAACACAAAATAGCACGTTTTTTGCAGTTGTACCACTTGTCCACACATGTGCATAACAACGAATGTTTAATATTCGATATTCTACCATTCTCACCCATTAAAACCCAAAACAACACAATCTTAACATTTAGCGAATAAATACATTAACACAAAATCACTCACTGAAATCCCCGCCAAAACCCACTTGAGCATCTTTCTGGTTCTGTAAATTTTAATACATGGTATTTAAAATTGGTAGGTTCTTTTAAATTTTTAATTTAGTGGTTATTATATCGTCCGTGAAGTTCCCGTTCCACCTTTTGGAAAAAAATATGTTCCAAAAGCGACATTGCCAAGACAAGAAAAAAAGCCCTCAAAGACAACACAAATATGACAGTTTTTCTGACATAATATATAATTATTAAACACGAAAAATTGTGCAATTTTGATTATGTATATTTTCGACTCGAAATAACTGTTTTGTTACATTTTTTGAGTATAATCTTTATTTTATTATATTACTTTTTATATTCATTACTTTTCTGAATTCCCAGGTTCTTTAAAAATATTAACTCTCGGTGCGATTATGTTGTTTTTAGGTAACCATAAACAACACAATAGAGTAACCTCCCCTATCTTTATATTCCTTATTCTTCATATTCAAGAAAAACGTTACCATCCGCTCGTCACGTGCTACATTGTATCACTCGCGAAGGTAACTCTACCGAGATCGAGCCACGTAGGTTTGACAGCTTTCCGGCCGTTTTTAAGAAGTGCACATTCTGTATTGTTTTTCTTTTCTGTGGTAGTGGGTACTTAGTAGATGATGATAGTTAAAGTTATTGTTCGTTAGATTACATAATAATTGTAGCAAAAGTCAAGCTGCTAGACATTATTAATAACAATTTTGCTGTGTTGGGGGAGCCTAGAGTATTATTTTTTGTACTCAAATACCATGGAGATCTAGTATATTTTGTAGATTAGGTAAAATAAGGAATAAAATTTATTCTTAAGAATAATTTCCATTGAATGGTAACGTTATGAGCACTTTTACTATAGCCATTCGAAAGGTAAAAGGATAATGTGCAGGCACATTATCCGAATTTCTGATCAGAAAAAATTGGACGCCTAACCTACCGAACAAAAAATTATAAAAAATTAAAAGTTGCATGCGGGATTTATAAAAAAAAACATATGGATACAATAGGTTTTGGCTGGCGTCCGTGTCAGAAATCTAGATAATGTGCAGCTGAACTAAAAAAAACAAAATGTTTACATAAAACATTTATTACATTCTATTCTGCTGAACCACCAACTCAAAAATCTATTTTTTACACCATGTTAACTAGAGACATGTAGAAAGCTTACACAAGACTTATCTCAAGTGCACGAGCATGATACGAAAACACCTCTTGGGCTCCCTACTAATGTTACAAATGTTATGATAATTTTACAGGCAGGTGATGCAGGTTTGTGCGACGGACTATTGACATACATAATAAAATGGCCACGTGTACTTAGAGGTCGTATCTATACTAATAATAAAAAGCTGAAGAGTTTGTTTGCTTAAATGCACTTATCTCAAGAACTAATGGTCAGAATCGTAAAATTAATTTTGTGTTGGTTAGTCCATTTATAGGCTATATAACATCACTTTATGACCAATCACTCACTCACTCTATGACCAAAAGGAGCCGAGTAGTGATCAAAAAATTGTTGTAAAAACGGAATAGCAGGGCAGGCAAAATCAATTTTTTGATAAAATTGAAAACAACGAAGTTACAAGCTTTTAAAGTAGTCAGAAAGTGAGATTCGACATTGATTGTGACGTCAAAGTCTATAAGCTGCATACAAAGTTCATACTAAATTACGGTTTGAGAGAATAAGATGGGTAGGAAACTTAAGTCACTAATATCTTACTTATATCTCAATATACACAAGTCCCTCCAGTACTTAGTACGGGGCCAGATTGACGTGGTGTGAAGCGTCCATTGATATATTATATTATTATATTATATCTCAACAGAATTCAGAGATTTCTTGTCATTCTCCATATCTTTTAGTCCACTATCATAATAATTTGCATTTAAGAAATTTAGTTTTACACACATCCTCCTTATTTATAAGATTTTAAGCGGACGTAGCCGCGGGTAAAAGTTTGTACTAGTAATATAATAGGGTAAACAGTATTAGAACTAAAAAGCTCTCGAGCTGGAGTTAATTCTTAAACAAGTTTCAAATTAATGTCGTCTATACTAAAATTATTATTTGACCAGTTGATGCCCGCAACTTCGTTGCGCAAAAATTTGTATATCACGGGAACCGTACATTTTGTGGGGATAAAAACTATTTAAAAAAAAACAAAAAACCCGACTGCTGAGGAAAATAGGAACCTATCACACTTAAATTAGTTTAACTTTATAATTTAAAGTGCCGCATGCGGTAACAAACGTAGTTTTGGTAGATGTTTCTGTGGGCTGTAGTGAATAACAGACAAATAACAGAAAAAAAAAGACAAAGAGAAATGGACACACATACGTACATACGTTCGAAAAAGATTACCCTCCTTCTGGCGCAGTAAAAAACTATAACTAATACCGCGGTAAAAACATCCTTGTGTTGCCTAGACATAATAACTTCTAAATAAAAAAAGATTTTTTTTGAATCCGCTCAGTAGTTCCGGAGATTAACGCGTACGAACAGAAAAAGAAATAAACAGATAGACTGACAACTTTTTTTGTCGATTTGTGTTCTATTACTGTTCCTAAGCCCCGCACTTTGATGAGTTTGTAAAAATATTAATTGTACAGACACGCCAATTTTACTTTTTTATTATATTTATAGAAAACTGTATTTGATTTTCCTTCCTTCACTCCCAAGCGAAGCAACCGATTGACTTGATTTTTGACATAGACTTAGTTGAAAAGGACGGAGAGTATAGTACTTTTAACACCAATATGTTCCCAAAATACTCGTATTTTTATTCGATTTTCAAACAAACAGCGGGCAACCGTTAGCACTTATGCAAAAAATTGTAATGCTACCATCATTTTCACGTAAAAAGAACACAAAACAATTATTAATAAAATCCCGTTACGCATAAAACTCTACATTTTACTTAAGATTGGCAATATGGTTTATTAACCCCCTATCAAATTCCTATTCAAACCGCGACTGTCAATAGCAAAGTGACAGCTTAACACTTTGTTTATTATCACGTTTTTAATGACTTTTTTTCACAAAGGGTTAATTAACCATACCGTCAATCTTTAGCGAATGCATACTAGTTAGTGCGTATAGCTCAGTAAAGTCTGAGTTTCTGTGCGTACTGAAAGTTGTTTGCGGACCTTATTTTTCTCTATAAAATTCTTTAAGTGTAGCTTAGAGGTCAGCATAAAAGAAAGCTATTACGCTAGTCCAGACGAAGGGTGTGTTTAATGTGAACTCAGGAAGCGTTCATGTATGATATTGTTATAAAACTTACGCATGTTTTTCGCTCGTAATGTCTTGACTTCACGTGTTAAGTAGATATTTAGGTAACTAAATTTGAAGTTATTAATTACATGTAAACACATAATTTAGTAGCAAGTTGCAAGTTGCAAGTGAAATTTAGTTACTACTTACCTAGATAATTAGAAATTTTTCTATTTTTTCTGTTAAGTTGGTAAGCGGGGCGTGTCACTTGAGACATTTGGACATTTCAGCACAATTTAGTTAAATTCACAATTGTAGTGGCGTCTTCGGGTACAGTTTTTCGTCAAGCTCCTTGTTGTAGGTGTTTCAATAATTTATTTCTCCAAAACCTCATCAATAACAAATTTAATGACAGAATTTAAGACTTCTGTACGTTGTTGACCGTCCATCTTGAGTCAATTAAAGCTTAACTACTTATATACGTTTGGACTTACACAAAAAATTAAGTAACTCAAAATTAAGTAACTTAAAATTTAGTTACCTTATCCACTTAATACGTGTAAACAAGACATTAGGTAAGGTAAGACATAAGTGGAAAAAGCGGATGTCAACATTTTATAACATGAAAGAGATTACACAGTTTTCTGACATTGTGACCCTGAGATGACAGTGACTCAACAACGGTACAATAAAGCGGAAAACATACTAATTAAATGTAACTAATAATTGGACATAGGAAACGTCCGCGACTCAAGCGGCAAACATACTGATCAAATCTAACTAATAATTGGACATAGGAGACGTCCGCGACTCAAGCGGAAAACATACTGATCGAATCTAACTAATAATCGGACATAGGAGACGTCCGCGACTCAAGCGGAAAACATACTGATCGAATCTAACTAATAATTGGACATAGGAGACGTC
>JAOTAV010074247.1:0-13156 GCA_026546445.1 Cyclargus thomasi | reverse complement strand
AAAAACTTGCTCCGTCGGCGGGATTCGAACCCGCGACCCCCGGCTTAAGCTACCGATGCGCTTACCAACTGAGCCACGAGGTCGTCTTCTCTCACATTGATTCGTAGTTCACCGATACATGCGGTTTTTTTTTTTTGAAAGTATTGACCGAATCGACACGAGGTGCGAGTGAAACTAGAGATCGGAACGGTTCCGCCAATGCGCGTCAATTTTCCTGCTGAAATCTCGTCGTGGACCCACCATTCACATTGTAAAAATTATTTATTTTTATATATTTAACATTAAATATGCTCCTGTAAAGTTGTAGTCTTGGATAATATTCTTTAGATCAGTCGTAAATTATCTAGGAATAATCGAACTGATTTCGTATTATATTTTCTTTGAAAATATAGCTTATATTATGCAGCGGATCGAATCAGTCGTAAACGAGTACTCTACAAAATTTTGCATTTAAAAATACAACATCATCCTCGCAAATAATATCGAAACTGGTCCATGTAAGAGTCCTGCAATAACGTATTATTTTACACTATCTACCTATTCTGCAAAAAAGTTTTTCACGTAAATCTATAAACAAAAGCGGCAACGAGCATACAAACAGCAGCCCGCAGAACGCAATCAAGCTTTAATTACTTGGTAATTACTTGCACATGAGAGCTCAATTCATGTTTATTAATTCCACACTTTATTAATTAGGACCCACTTAAGTCATCGTGTTCAATTATGTTATTCGAAATATGTGGAAGAACAAATGGATTCCTTATTTTAATTAGACTATTATTATTTAAAAAAATACCATCTTTACTAATCAAATACAAAGTTGAAGAGTTTGTTTTAAGGCGCTAATCTCAGGAACTAATGACCGGAATTAAAAAACTCTTGTGTTGGATAGTCGAGGAAGGCTATATAACATCACGCTACGACCACTGAGAGCCGAGTAGTAATCAAAAGATGTTGTAAAAATGGGCTTATTTATAAAGTTTCATGCGAACGTAGTTACGGGCAAGTTCCCTTATAACACTGTTAATAATCATCTCCAAGCGAATGAGAAACTTAAACTAGGCAAAATGATAGAGTATTGTATATATTTTAACAGGCAAGGTCAAGCTTTACGGAAATTCAAAATTTCGGGCTTAGCCGAATGTTTCTGTCCGTATCTAAGACCTTAGAGTAGTAGACTTCTATTGTCCACAAAATGAATGGGTCAAATGAACCCGCAGGAAACATTCATCGAACGACTGTACGATACAAGAGCATAAAATAATAATATCTTGCTCTATAGAGCAGCACTCTCACTTGTAACTCCAACTGGGTGCTGGTGAGAAATTTAAACTTCAGGTCAGTAAGTAGATTTTAGTCATATATTTTTGTACCATTTTTACGGCACTGCGCCCTTCCTTATTATTTTTCATCCATGGACGTATTGATGGTTAACATGCCGTGTTATTATTATTAATAATATTATTATTATATATAACATTACGGAATACAGTCATCCTTAATATATAACGGATAGTACGAAAATTTTTATCCGTTAATTAATTTTACGATTACATGCAGTTGTTTGGCCACTAGCCCGCAACTGCGGTAGCCTCCTAACCTAACCTCGCAAGGGAGGAAAAAAAAAAATAACAACGTTTATTTAACAATAAGACACCCCATTTAGTTTGTAATGTAATGATTGGATACAGGCAAGTGTGCGAGGTTCCAATCATTTCATACATATCGAATTCAAAACTTCGTTTCCTTCGCCGCGTTCGGCTCGTTCGGTTCTGATAGTGTATATGGATAAATGTGCGTTAACAATTAGTTGACTCTGTGGCGCAGTGGTTGAGCACCTTGGTAGCTCACGCCGGGGGCCGCGGGTTCGAATCTCGCCAACGGAACAAAAAGTTTTTCAATGTTCCTGGGTCATGGATGTGTATTATATTATCGAAATCTTAAATATGTGTATAGTATAAAAGTCTTAAATATATTTCCAATGTCTGGTACCTGTAACACAAGTCCTTCAACAACTGAGCACGGGGCCATACTGACGTGGTGCGAAGCGTTCATAGATATAATTATTAGTTGCCTAGACGTGGTAGTGCGAGTGACACACTTGTATGACGCGATGTGTATCGATGACGGCGCGCGATAAGTGGAACGACGCATCATCAGCTCATAAACAAGCCGTTTACAACGCACGCGGACTTTACCCTGTGGGAATTTTTATGGAAATATTATATTTACGCTATCATAAAAATGTGAAAGTTTGTTTCGATGTTTGTTAGGATGCCCCTGTGTTGGGGCGAAACGCGCCTCGAGGTTCTCAACCCGCATTTTTATTGCAGGTTGAGATTAATTTTCGCGGAATATTGCTAAAAATCTTAATTTACTAAACTTGAAGCCATGGATTTCCGCAAAGTAACCCCTGATTCTATTAAATGTTTGTTGGCCTCTTATGCAGAAACTAGTTACTCAAAAAAAAAACTATAATCGAAAAAACCTCCTTTTAAGCTTTGAAAGGAGGTATTTTCGATTTTAGTAGCGCAATTAAATAGTAACATCAATACAAGTTGTAAAGTGTGCAATACTCAAATTGTTCCACTAAAGACAGAAGTTCCGGACTTAATCACAAGAGCTCCCCGTCCCCTCATCAGAGCCCGTCTATAAACTACACCAGATGTTTCCCAGCCGTCAAACTCACAAGTTTACAACAATCTCATTACTGTAGCGACATGTTTATTTTGCGCTACAAATCATTTTCCTCCGGGCCGCAATGTATTTAAAACTTGCAAAGAAAATGAACGAGCTTGTAAAATATTAACATTTTATATTATGCATTAAATATGTAATAGGCCAAACGTGAACTTGAATAACGCTGAATATTATCAAATTGTTATATTTGTAATCGATATGTCCAGCCATAAATTCAGGGTTATAAATTGGTTCTGCAGATTAAGCGTGAATAGTTAACAGACAAATCTAGGCACCTAAACAGTAAGACATTAGCATGTATTTTATAACACTTAATGATAATATAATGAGCTATCGTGTTTGTCGCATTGTGCAAGGTGTAGGTAGGTAAAGCGCGGTAGAGCTAGGACGTTGCATTATTACCGCTGTGTGGCCTAAATCATACACGAATTAACCTAATATACCTATAAAGTCCTAGAACTTTATAGGTATTAGGTAAGATGTTAGGTCTTAGTTTATAAAGACATTAAGGTTTATAATAAGCACAATTTACGCTCTATTAGAAACTGTACCGGTTATATATGTATGTGATCTGCGCGAAAAACATTCGACCACTTATTTCTTTCTACAAACCTGATTGACTCGGTGCAATAACTGTATACATGCATTTAGGTTCAACAAGCTCGCGAATTTCATAAAAAATGATGCAACCCGCAACTCATAACTTGCATTATGCAACAGTCAACACTGCCAAGGGCGGTGAAACTCCTAAGTTAAGCTGGTGAGGTGCGAACTCACCAGTCGCAACATTTCACAACTTTAACCACAGGGGTGGCCCACATTTCGCAGGTCTTCTTACCCGTGTTAAGCTTTGTAAGTTATTAATTGTTTGTACGGTGTTATCGGTTCATTAAACATTTCCCTTTAACATATACTACTATATGTTGCCCGCGGCTATGTCCGCGTAAAACTTCAAAATTATCCCGTTTTTGCAACATCTTTTATTACTGCTCGGCTCCTAACCTAACACAACCATAATTCTTCAATTTTGGTCAGTAATTGATAAAAATAGTGCGTTCAAACAAACAAACTCTTCAGTTTTATATTATTAGTATAGATTCATAGTTTATGAAAATTCCCGAAATAAAATACTGTAAACTGAACCGAGAGAGAGCAGTCTGTTGCCTTTTGGAAAGTCCTTTGGTTCGCTCTCGAGAGGATGCTAGGTTCGGTCCCGAACCACAGAATTTATTGATATTAGTACAAGTACCCGGGTGGGGGTGTCACTGGAGATTAAATTTTTTGATCATCAGTGCATAATCACCTGGTACTGTACCATGTGTATAACACCTAAAGTGACAGAAAATTGAGTCACTCAGTAAGAGTTAGCGATTAATATCTAAAACCCCTCATTAAAAACAATATTTAAACGGTGTTAAAATAATCTAACTAAAGTTTGGCCGTCCCTTTCTGTCGTGTGACGTTTTCAATATTCCAGGAAAGGAATGCGAATCTTAATTACTTAAACACTGTTTAAATATTTTTATGAATAATGTGGAAAGTTTTGATCCTTGTTACTTTCTTCTCCACAGCCCATCGTTTACGGAGAAGTTTTAAAGACATAAGGCACCGAAAAACAATTATCGACTACAACAAAGCTGGTCATTATGAACATACGAGCCGAGAGTTTATCCATTTGCACGGTTTAATGTATTTTGTTATGCGCATTCACAAATTACCTTTTGTCCTATAGACAATGGTCGTTAATTTGCTGTTTAAAACTAGCTAGGGCTGCCAGCTTAGTGAAATATGGATAATGGTTAAATTTCATAACCATTATAGTTTCGGGTCAAGCCATAACCACTTTTTAATGTATTTTATAAATCTAAGCATCGCAAACTAACCCAACACTAAATTTTAACAAATATATTAATATTCATTCATGGTCTCTCGTACTGGAAAACACTTTAGGAACGTAATGTTTCGTAAAATACATTACAAACTCTTACTCAATACCGTATCATTATGATAATTTGTAAAATATTATTCAAACTAGCTCAAATGCGAGTGTAATGTGCGCTTTCTATAATTAATAACGTAATACTTTCTACATTTTATTGGTCGGTGAAACTTTTTTCAAAGTGGGTATCGTTACAAGACAACATACGAGAAGAATTTACCTACATTGATGGTCTGGATTGTTGCTATTTCGGTACATTTTACTAGGCGAAGGCTCACCCTATAGAGTCTTCTATTCTTCTTGTCCCAGAGCTAGCCAGGCTAGTCGCTCCATTTTGGACTGGGTAATATCCATTCAGCTCGTAGAACTTCATTTTTTTGAGGTTCTCCCAGAAATTTTGCTTTCCAAAAGGCTCCCCGCCAATGTTTCGAAATTCGATGTAAGTTCTATTTTACTTCCTATCACTCAAGTTAAATATAAACCGTCCGTAGCCTAGTGGGTAAAACCTTGGGCTCGCACTCGACAGGGTGCAGGTACCAATGAGACATATACCGATCTCAACTACATAATACGGATGCTCATTGAATGGACCGGCCCGACCGAAGTAATACCACGGCCTCACAAAAAACTGGCGTGAAACGGCATTGTGCTGCGTTTCGTTCAGTAAGTGAGTTTCCCTCCAATTCCTTCATAAAGTCCGGCAACGCACTTGCGACTCTTCGAATGTCACGAGTGTCCGACGGCAGTTGCTTTCCATCAGATAACCCGTCTGCTCGCTTGCCCCCTAAATATCATTAAAAAAAATACTTTCAATTTTTCCCATACAACATCAAACAGTTTACTATTGTAAGATACAATTTGTGGAATAATTAAAAACGAATTTCCCTTGAGACTCGACGAACATAGCGATCTTCTCAGGACAAACAATGTGCGAAGACCTTGTTACGATATTGCTTATATAACGTACGACACGTTTTAATATCAATATGGTAAACCTCTTATGTCCTATTGTATGCTACCGATTGGATTGCTTTTGTTTCTGTTTTGCGTAAGATAAGATCGAGACTCTGTAATATGTAAAAGAGCTTTTACAAAAGGTATTCAGAATTAGGAGTGTACAGCATTTTAAAGAAACTGGATATAAAAATGCACGGTTAACTTGAACATTCTAAATCTTATCATATTGTCGCTTGCAATTTGCATAAAACTTAGAGGCTTAGAGCTTTCTTTACGAAACCAGTAAGACCCAAATATAACCAAGTCGATTGAAAACTACATAATAGTGTTATTATTTTTTTATGATATTTAGGGGGTAAGCGAGCAGACGGGTTACCTAATAGAATGCAACTGCCGTCGCCCATGGACACTCGTGACATCCGATGAGTCGCTAGCTCGGGGGATTAGGGAAATTGGGCCACGGGTCACACGCACTGAATGCAACACAGTACAACGCCATTTCACGCCAGTTTTCTGTGAGGCCGTGGTATCACTTCGGTCGGGCCGTCTATTCGTGCCGAAGCCCGGCTCTCCCACAGCAATTAGCATCAGTATTATATACTTGAGAACACGCCTCCCACCGAGGTTTGAACATGAACCCTCTCGATTGCGAGCCAAAGGTCTTACCCACTAGACTGCGGACGTTTTAAATATAATACTGTGTATCTAGATAATGTTAATACATTATCTAGATAATGTTAATACATTGTCTAGTTTTACACGACGACCGTCATCAACCAGTTTCGGACGTGATCGAATCTGTCGATCGGATCTACGTTAAGCGATAGCGTCTTGTTTGCCCACGTACTCGATTATTTGATATTCAGTACCAATATTTTGACCCGTAATAATATGATTAGCCCACTTCGGAGCGGACATGTGGAGGGATCGGCTAACGGTCCGGCTGTATTTTGGTCGCTCGCCCCCCCCCCCCCCCGCGCCTGCGCGTTCCTCGGTCGGCTCAAACACTATCCGGGTTCGACTGATTCTTATTTGCTTTTAATTACTATTTGTATATCGAAACGGGCTAAGATAGAGATTTAGGGACTGCCCGCACTGCAAGTTTGGAATATAATACGCGCGGAATTTTTCATAATTTATATGTACTATTACATTTATATATCCTCTATAATATAAATGTAAGTGCAACATTTAATTTTCAAACGCCTTTACAGTTACAAAAGCCCGTATTAATAGCCAGCGCATGATAAGACCACGACTTTCGAGATGTTGTTTTCATTCATAAAGAGACTTTTATGAATGAAAACATCTCACATTTTTTTGATCATGGTCTTGTATTAAGCGCTGACTATAACTTTGGTCCTAAGGACCTTAAAATGTAACGATAGCTAATCGTAAAATCTTATCGAGTATCTTCGGTGAACGGTAGCCTCATCAGTTGATATGCAGTTATCATGAACTAAATTACACATTGTTTTATATTTACCACCGATAAAGGTTGATAAAGCGTTTCAAATTACACTCGTTGAAATAAATTAAATACAAATAGGAGAGCACCGTGTGAATTATGTATGAGTCAAAAACAGAACACCTCTCAACCCTTGTCGTGTTGCCCGCTGTCAAATAAACCCCTCAACATTTTTGATTCGTATGTACCCACATTTTTGTGTTAATATGAACGTATTTTAAGAATCGTTTAACCAGATTATTTATAATTATTATTATCGTTGGTATTATTATGAATTATATAAAAATAATCGGGTTTTCCTTCCTGACGATATAACTCAGGAACGCACGAACTGCTTTCGACGGTTTTGCATTAGTTGTGTATATATTATAAATTCGGAAAATCTAAGAATCTACAGTGAAAAAAGTGCATTATTTCCATCATGAACCAACATCAGTACAATCAATCACATATATTCGGAGTCCTAACCTATATTCCAACTTAAACTGTAAAAGATTACTACATTGCTATTAAATAACATTGCAAGTTACGTTCGCGGTTGTATAATATACACGACAGCCACCATTAATAACCGAAGATAATACACGCGTGGCATATGCGCGTGCGCACGGCTCGACGCGCACGTAACGCGCCTCGCCTACTGAATTCGAATAGTGAATGAAGTTGCAGCAATCGTATTATATGAGTAACTATATTTGTCAGTGATCCGACGTCAATAATAATTTCTCTTTCAGAACTAAGGGTATTTGTGCACTGGACAGAATTTTACCGCCCGGTACATTTTTTACATTTGCCGTAGTGCGCAATCGCCCTAAGGGTTAGCTGACATTGCAGGCCGCCAAGCTGTGAAGAGCCATACTTGGAAAGATGGGCCGGTACGGCTGGAGAAATTCAACAGCCTCACTGAACACCGATGTGAAACAGCTAAACGGAAGCCTAACTCCCTACCACCCATTTCATAAAACTTTAATCCCTTAGATTATTACTTCATAAAAGGCCGGTGCAACCCTTCCGATGTTGCAAGACTCCATGGGCGACGTCAGTTGCTTTTTGTCAAGTAACCCTTTTGCCTTTTTGCTCCTAAGACCTAAATGCGTTCAAACGGCAAGTCAAGTTATTGTTTATCTTAATAGAAAAAAGTTCAGTTTCACACACACGCCCACACACACACATCACTGAACTTTTTTCTGTTAAGATAAAAATTAAATTTACTTGCTAACGGGTCACAACCACGTTATTTAGCAATCTGAACGGACGTGTATCGCATCGTATTACCGACGATAATAATTTCTCTTTCAACCTTAAACTGGAGGTGTGATTGATCTCGTACACGTAGCGATAATCACGCGAAAGCGACAGCCGACAAGTGAACACTGAACGCCGCGACCGGTTCACAGGCAGACACCGCCGCGGCCGCTTACGACAGGTTACACAAACATTACATGAAGGTATGTCTGACTATTACCTTCTCAACTTCAGCTCAAAACGCTAATAACCGAATAAACTATAAGTTATCTAGTGACTTTAACGTTATTTTGAAGCAATGGTATTTAAACACAATATGGTAGAGCTACTGGAGTGATATTGGTTCTCGGGACATGGGATAGTTACCGCACGAAAACTTTTCCGCAAATAAAAAGTCATAATCACTCAAACGTACTTTTTACAGAAATTTCATCTATACATATAATAAAAAAGTAAAATTGGAGTGTCTGTACATTTAATATTTTACAAAATAATATGGATATGATAATAAACAGTAATAGAACACATATCGAAAAAAAAAGTTTAGTTTATCTGTTTGTCTGTTTTATGCGCTAATCTCATGAACTACAGGACGTATTTGAATAAATCTTTTTTTGTTTAATAGCTATTACGTCTGGGCAGCATATAGAATACGTTTTATCCCGGAAAATGTACGGTTCCCGCGTGATATACAAATTTTTGCGCAACGAAGTTGCGGACACCAACTGTCTTATGGCTCCTATTCATAATTGGCAATAACAGACGATGACACGCGAGCACGAGGGCATACTCGGCTCTGTTAGCCTGCTTGTTTCCCTTTGATCAACGCTTGTGTTGAGGACTGCACGATGCTCGTGCCGATTAAAGACCACAGATTATGTACTGAGTCTGAATTACAACTATTTGTATTCCATGATTTGTATCCAGCTACAATCGTACGCTCAGCTTCTTCGAAACTAACTAAATCACTTCAGAGGATCTGTACCTCCGATGAATAATGTAATGTTAGAGCGGGAGTCACCATTACAGCGCTCATTACAAGTCGCACGGCTGCGCATGAGCCGATTATACACGGACGTGCATACGCGATAATGTTTACGAGTGGATCAACTGTGTAAGTATTTATTGCTCGGTCACGAATCACGACGACGGAGATGTGACTGGAGTGAATTTTGAAAATAAATCATGAGCATTATACGCAAAGAAGTCGTCGCGCTAAGTGATCGCCATCAACAACAACCACTCATAGCTTGTAAGGTTTCGTCGAATCAAACCTCTTTATATCCCCGTATAGGCCAAACTCCTTTTTCGCCTGGGTTCTCCACATAGAGTCATACAGTGGTCAAAATTTCCGTTCGGTGACCGAACTGAAGTTATGGCCAGGCACTATATCATTAAAAATTCTACGTTTTAATGGTTCCGTTGGCTTTGTTAAAAATAGTGGACTTGACCTAGCGGAGTTTAGCATAAACGTCTTCTAATTTCTTAGTTTTAACAAGAAAACTTTGCCTTTGACGCTCAACACTTAAACTCCACTACAACTCTGCCAATTTGAGTTCGCGATGTTATTACAAGTTTAAACAAAAATAAGACGTTGTGTGAATATTTTATTAAGTTCCGAAGACATTAAGAATAGCTTTGTAACCAATAGAGTAAATTCGAATTGGTTGTAAAAAAACAGAACCTTGACAAACACCTGCCAGACTGTCCTACGGTTGCACTGAATCAAGAGGAGTGGATGACTTTGGGACAGGATAGGTTCTTAAAAAAATATACATGATATAAAAAAATACCTACGTCAACGCCTTTGAATATCGTGAATAATAAGGCATCATAAAACGCTGCATACAACAAACAGTAAGTACCGATTGATTCGAGCAACGATAGTCACGAATGACAGACAGCCATAAACATTTCGGCTACCACTTACCACCTACTTGATAACGAGTGATTGTGCACACAATGCGCCTGGCCTCGCCAGCAGCATTAATTAGCCCTTATACGGGCGCGTTTATTGTTTTATACGAGAGCCGAGACGATTCAGGCTTGAAGTCATACCTAAAATATTCTCTTGCGCAGCGCCGAGGAATTTAATTAGCACTGTCCTACCGAGGTTGTGCGAAAAAATCTTCAGGATTTTCCAGAAGCGTCGAAATTCTAAGCGTCTCTTGTAGCGAAGATCATTTGCATTTTACATCCTGAAAGTCTCTTTGAAGCGCAATCTACATTTCCTAGACTTTTTCTCGAAACAATAGCGTCGATTAGCTTCAGAATGTCCAATAGAATGGTGATTTTTCCGTCTGGAAACACATGAGACATTCGGATTCATGGACGGGCACATCTTGGTCAGTAGACGAACATCCGCCGCTTATGTGTGTCCGGTGATCCGCGTCAACGGATAGAGATGGCCGAGCCTAAATTATACTAACAAAGCTTCGGGGTCACTCCTCTTCAGCGAGACCAAGATAAATCAGCTGCAACTGAGCGCGGTTTGGCTTTACTTCATTTAGATCCGCTCATTTCGTTCTAAAACATCGACGTTAGCCTTCTGCCATCCTCTGCTTGAACGCAGGCTTCCTTAACCGAACGGAAGCCAATCCGATCTTAAGAAGCTTTTATCCATAAATTCTCAATAGTAAAGGAATTTTTAACTATTATAAAAAACGTAAAAAGCTAGTCTAAGAGATAAATCAGAAAATAAGAAAAACACGCATATTTGAAGACTATCAGGCACTTTATACGTTAACTATCGTGTTTACTCATGTAAGAGACATAAATAGAGTTTATGAGACGCGGAAACGCGGGCACCTCTTGTGGCGCGTGATATCATTGTGCTGTGGGTCCAACGACCTCGTTTTATTAGAAGATTGAGACGACGGCTCTATTTGCGGACAAACGTTTCATTCATGGCTTCTTCAATACAAACTCTGCCACCTTGGTGACAGGTTATCGAACGACTACTTACCCTTAGTTTCCGAGGTTTTCTGGGAGGCGTTTACTATATCAATGGGCACTTTCTTTGAGAACAATATACCGGTATATTTATTTCCATCATGTTTATTTAAGTTTATTATCACGTTAGCCAATCAATCAATGGCATTCCTGCATATGCACAGAAAATCGGAAGAAAGCATCTTATTAGTAACTTAGCGTGTACATTGGTATATGTTTTGAAATTAGCTGATCAAGTGTTAGTTAATAGTAGAACTTTTGCCTTAGTAAATGGACAATTTCCGTGTGATTATAGGTAACTAAGTTAGGTGTCACAAAGAAATTCCACTTATGTAGGTAAATGATAAAAATAATTATAACCCTAGCTTGCGAATACTTAAGTTACATCTCGCTATGTAAAGTATGAAATGACTAACAGCTCATTAGGGCTCGGTAAACCAATTTTGTGTTATCAAGTTTAGCGGTTGCGGTTTTGTAATCTTTACATCAAAACTAACCTAGACCGAGATCAACGGTTTTGAAGGTTAGGAAAAACACAGCGTATACCGCATCGCAACAATCTTGGCAACCGCAAGCAAGTTATTGAACTCGGCTTCGCGTTGAATCGTCGAGGTGCTAAACAAATGTGTTGGTGAAACTGAGCATGAAACCCCTTGAGGGGATTAACCCTTTCTAAGGGTAATCGTGTCCCTCGTCCAAATGACCCAAAACATGAAGGTATTGCACGACAAATATGATGAAGTTTCGAAAATTCCTACGTTGAGACTTGAGAGTGGAAACTGCATAATTTTAGTTTTTTTTTTTATTTGGTAAAACTAGAGGTCGCTTTGTGATCGAAATTTGACTATTAATATTTAAATCAATCTATCAATCACAGACTTCAATCTTCTATATAAAAAACAAAGACGGGTTTGTTACAACACTTATAACTCGAGATCTGCTGAACCAATTTTCATGGTTATTGATTGGTTAAATTTGTCTCCGCCCTGAATAGCAGTATACATCTTAAAAACAATGAAAACCGATATATATATATCATAAATAAATATTTAATCATTTCGATAAATTCTCATTTGATTGTTACATGTCAAACATTTGCCAATCCAATCCTGTCAAATACTGTAACTATTGTGCGCACTATATGTGTGCGTTCAGAAATTTCTTTTGTGTAAAATGTCTCGAAAGTTCATTAATTGTTATATTTTAGACATTAATTTGTGTATTTTTTTAAATATTATGTACTTATTTATTTTCGAAAATATTACCTAAGATTCTTCCTACAGGTTAACAAATGTGTGAATGTCTTTTTATAAGTGTTTATAATTTTTCTTTACCACCTATTGTTTACGTGTTAAAAGTTTTTTTCGATAGCAGAAACGAGAAATCGTCGAGCTTATCGTGCAGATGAACAGAGGAATAATCTTCGAAGTGCAAGAAGACCATTGACTGTTAGGCGGTACGAAGTCGCCGGGTCAGCTGGTTATCTAAAAATGACTCGTTAATATGTATCAATTATAAGGAGTCTGATTTGCATTTAAATTAATGGACGATATTGATGATTTCTTTTATATGTAGACACAAAGTACGATGAGGACATTAAGGGTCTGTTTCATCGCTTACTGATAAGTGTCGGATAGTTTATACATTTTTTGACCGATGTTGTATGGAGATTCCGTCAAAAAAATTGTCGATAGCCCACTAGAAGCTTAAAATTTAACTTCAGATTTTATTTAGCAGCAATTTTCTTTCTTTAATTTTTATGACAAAGTTCTCTCTCTTCAAAAGTGATTTTGTAGGGCCAATGTTTAATAATAATATTAATAAGCCCGCAGGGCAGCTTGTGGCGAGCTGTTGGGGAGTAGCGACCCCACGTACCCGAGTGCTCCCAGGGAAGC
>JAOTAV010074246.1:0-38290 GCA_026546445.1 Cyclargus thomasi | reverse complement strand
CGTTTTTATGCATGATAACGCACGTCCACACACTGCAAATATCGTGCGTAATTACCTTAGTAATGTCGGCATAACTCAGATGAACTGGCCAGCTCGGTCCCCGGACATGAATCCGATAGAGCATATATGGGACATCATTGGAAGAAGGGTACGTGCTAAAAATCCTGCTCCAAGAAATGTCCACGAGCTAAAATTGGCGCTACTGGAGAAATGAGAGAATATCAACCAAGAAATGATTGATAATGTGATTGAGAGCATGGACAGGCGTATCCAGACCATCATAAGGGCCAGAGGAGGCAATACTCGTTATTAACAAAGTTTTTTTAAATAAAAAGTGGATAAATTGGCCTAAAAATTTTGTACTCTAATTCAAAAAATCATTTTTTTTTCATTGTAAGCTATTTTTTCCTATTTTTCAAATGTTTGTTCCCAATTTTTATGTTCTTTTAGTGGTTAAGTCATTTATTACTAAATTATAAATAAAACAATTAATTAAAACAAACTATTTACAAAAAAAAACAAAAATAATGTTCTGTTCCTCTAATTTTGCCGGCGTGTGTATTATCGTTACAGTATAAACTATGACGGATGTAGTTCGAGATATTTACGACGGTAGAAAGCTCAAATGTGACTAACTTCACGAACCAAGCTTTTCTCTCTTTGTAATGAGTCGGAAGCGGTAAGGATAGAAGATGACGCAAAATCGGTTATATAGCCCAACAAAAGTGTAAAGTCGCTGGTTAATTCCACTGTCAATGAATTTACGAACGTTTTAAATTATTCGGGTTATTTTGAAATTGACATTTGTGTTGACATTTCTAAATTCACGTTTGATTTGTTTGTTGTTGATGTAGAGTTGTTGACTTGGTAATATTTATTTTCGTGTACTATCAGTTTATCGAATTGTCTTGCTGAAAAGACTATTGAAAATGAAAACTAGTGCTTCGCAGTTTGAGTTGATGGTCGATTCCATGGAAAGGAAAGTTATTTTCAAATATAATACATAGTATTTATATGCGACAAAATTGTGTGAGGAAGATGGCACTTGAAATAACTTACGTAGTTTTTTATAGCTTGTGTTAACTTCTTCTCAAGTGTAATAAACCTTTTTAAGTGGTGGGTAAGGTATTTAGGCGCAAACTTAGCGCGCATTTCTATGCGTAAGTCTAAGTAATTTGTTTTTGAAAGGTATAGTTATAGTGGTTACAATCCATACTAAAATTGAAAATGCGAAAGTGTGTCTGTCCCTTATCTCTTCATATTCAAATTGCTGAACCAATTTTGCTACTTTTTATCCCAAACAATGTACGGCTCCCGCACGATAAACGAATTTAGGCGCACGGAGTTGTGGACATCCTCGAGTAATTATTAAAATTAATTTAGATTTTTAGAAATGGTGATTTGAGTAAGCCTGCTGATGGACCCAGCGGCAGACTTAATAGCATTCAGCTCTAAGCTGAATTAGCTGAAATTTTAAACAGTGATGGTACAGGGGACAGCAAATCTAAAGAGAAGTGGAGAAAGGTTTGTTGAATATGGACGTTTTATATATTGATACTATTCATTTTCATAAGTTTTTCTTTCATAATAACAGATATTGTATGTTATTTCCTATAGCAGTAAATTTACTTTTTTTTTCAATTTTCATTTCTTCATATCTTTTATTTAGTTTAATTTATATCTATATACATTACATATATAATTTTCTTTTGTCTGTGTGGCATGCTCAATAGGTGTGGAGTGATTTAAAAAATAACACTAAAAGAAAGGCAGCTCGTTTGTGTCAAGCTGCTAGTGGAACTGGTGGTGGTCCCGCTTGTAGAATCAAGCTTACAGACCTTGAACACAGGGTGATGGATATTACTGGTAGGCAGGCAGCTACAGGCAATCCAGAGGTGCTAGAGGCTTCGATAAGCTCAAGTGGTTTTTTTAGAATGAAATACTTTAAAACTTTTCAATTTGAGTTTTTACGAAGAATGCTAATAGATTTACATGCATGCAGGTAACCTTGGAACAAACAACATTCGCTACTGCATCATCACCACAACATGCTTCTCAACATACTTTGGAAATTTATAAGTCCTATTTGAAGAAATTACAAACTGACTTTGTTGTTACTAATTAATTTTAACTAAAACTGAAAATGATTTTTGTATATATTTGCAGCACTCGAGGAAAATTGGAATCAGCCTGGGAGTAGCACCCAAGCTGATTTTACAGTAGAAATAATGCCAAAGCCAGCAGCACCAGCCACTGCTAGAATTACCCCCGCTACATCATCTAGCGAACCTGTGACGGGCTCACGTCAGCGTGTTGCAGTCACTTCTTCACCACAGCAGCGCCAAGTCACAGCTACCGCTTCTCCTCGGCGCCGACTAGTACCAAGGCGTGACCCCATGTCCCATTCCGTAGGAGAGTTGGCCACACAACCCGTGCAGAACAAGCAAGGCAAGCTTTTTTAAATTCTGACCGTGAGTGGAGAGCTTTTCTAATAGAAAGGGAACATGGGCAAGTCCGTCTACGAGAAATGGAACTGCAGCAACAAAGCTGGCAGGAGCTATTTCATTTGCAACAATGCGAAACCAATATAACTAAAAACAAACCTTCTCACGGAGAAAAATTGAGTGTCAGAATCAACAACCCATGGTACCGAAATTGTATGGAAATTGTAGTCACATAGTTAACTATCTATTAGTCGACTACAATAGTTAACTATAGAAAACCATACTGCCAAAATTAATTCCCAAACGTTCCAGTAGAGGCGCTGTTCGAGTTTTCATACAAATTCTTACTATATACTACAGTCGCTAACGAGTATAGTTTGCGTAAACTCATGGTAGCCATACAGTATTGGAGGTGGCTCCCGTGGGTAAGGTTATAAACTTTACATTTCCCGAGTCCATTATCCATAATCAAGAAGATTCTTCTATTTCTGAATCCATACTCGCACCGTTCTCTTCCCCTCGAATTCTCATAGCCCAACAGGCACCCGGAAATTCACCTCCTAGCCATACTCAGCATCGGCTGAACCACGGCAGTGTTTATGCGCAAGTGCACAAGCCCCGGTGTCGTAAGCGAGAGGTTTCGCTGACGCTTCAGACTGTAAGCAGGTCCCTTGTACAGTCATTAGAAAGATAAGGAATGGCTGAGGCTACTGAAAGTAATATTCAAGTCAGGAAAGATTTCCAAACGCTTGGTGAGATAAAGAGGGTATTAGAACAGTATATTAGCAAGTACCAAGGAACCTATTAATGATGAAAAACTGAATTTGGTATACAGGTATTCTTAGGTATTACACTAGATAGGTGCCGACATCATATATTCATTTTTTCCTATGAAATTTAGATAAATCTTGTAATTTAGCAATTTCATTATCTAGCCTGTCTATCTGTCTATACATCGAATTTACATTATTTTAATTTCAAATTATTTTTCCGGTCCTAAAGCATCTATTTATGCAAAAATCCGGCAGTTTCTAAAATTTTTGTTACCCGCTTTTTCCACTTATGTCTTCAATTATGTTGGAATTACAAAGCTTATTATTTAGGTACTTCATTTTGATTGTCAACGGGCTTCTAGTCGGCTGTTGCTCGGCTCGGTTGTTTCTTATACTGTTTCAGGCCCTTCTGGGCGTGGGCACTTTAATATTTCTTTCATCTAGACATAATCGAAAGTACTACAGATTCTAAATTGTTTAAGTAGTGTTACAAAATATAAGTAGTTTTAACAAAATTGAGAATTTTATAAACAGAATGATTTCATAGTGGCGTTGAGTTTTTATTTTGTAAACTCTTTGTGCGGTCTTCTAGTCGAGGTTTTGTTCATCTATATCACTAGGTTGTCTGTCCATTTTATTATCCTGAAATACCGGAATGATTTATTCGGGGAACGAGAGATGGGATAGAATTTCCCACACCGAGGTTAGGGTTTATATACCCTCTCTCCTTAGGAGTTTATTCCCCTATATCAACTTTGTGATTTTATCAGTCCTGGATTGCGGATGCACACCGCATGTACTGCAGCCTCTAACTGAACTCCTACGTGCTACGACCTCTTAACACCTGCAACCCCCTCCGGCCAGCAGAACACCAACTTAATGAAATTTGGTACCAAACGTCCCCCATACCCTTAGATTGCACAGTCGGCTAAAGTCAGGATTTAGGTAGCTAACATACCTACTGAGACTTTTACAATTTCACTTTTTATCGCAAACTTTTCTAATTAAATATCTGGCTTTGTTCAGTCTAAGGACATTTATAGCAATAAATGTTGTAATTTTGTTTTAGTTTTATTTGTCTTTTATAGTATAATTATTTTACCAACTTTACTCTCTTACTTAACTTTGTTTAATTTGGCAATGTAAACATTCTAAAACATTTGTTGAAATTTACTCAGAAATAAGCGCTTTGTATTTTTACTTATATTACGTGATCCATATAAACGACCTCGGTTCACCACAAGATTAAAACGTCAAAGAGGATCAATAAAATATTCGCATCTTCACTGTTAAAACAACATTATTTACTATCATCTGAGAAATTTTGAACTTTAAAATGGGGACTTAAAGTTGAAAGTTGGATTGCGGCGTTTTAAAGTCAAAGTTATTGCTGCGAAGGGCAAGGGTGAGAGGATTAGTGTGTATCGTGACAATAATTAAGCTAGGAAAGCTATGAGCTGTGGTGTGGGACAACTATCGATAAATTAAAACAGTTTTGTTTCTAAACTATTTTTGTCTTACCACAAATGATGTTGATAGAAGATGTTAGCTGTAGGGAATACAGTATGATTTTTGCTTATTAGCATTTTAAGCCAGGAGGAGCTTGGTGTGGCGAATTAAAGTCAGTCGACCCGCGTAACTACCCAGACAGTTCGTTTTAAGGTATTAATTGTAGTTATAAAAATAAAAGTACATATTGACTTTTAATATTTTATTTTATTAACTCAACCTAATTAAATACAAGTAGTTACATAGTGTTTTGGAATAAATAACTGTTCCATTAAATTATTTGCTGTAGGCCGTTATAAAGTTTGTCAATGAAATTGGACAGTATGTACTTAGATTCTTTGGACTCTTTATGTTAATGGTGATATGTTTTGAGTTTCATAAAAAATTTCAATTTTGTAAACTTTATTAACAGTCCAATTCTTATATCATACAGTATCAGTACATATTTTTCGGAAATAAATCACAGGATTTATCGACAATTACATATGAAGAACGTACGTCCCTAGAGCTGTGAGTTATAATTACCACCCCAAACACACACAGGAGTGACAGACGCAATGGAAGATTTATTTTTAATTAACTGTAAATGTCGGGTAATCCGTTACTTAACAGTTTAACCGTGTTGCACTTTACCCCAACCGAAATGTTAAATGTTGAATTTTACCTCTAACTGAAATGTATTCTAATGTTTTATTTTGGTAAGTAATATGTGTATTGAGAAAAAAACACGTTTGTCGCGACGAGTGACG
The DNA here is from genome assembly GCA_026546445.1 of Cyclargus thomasi. Classification (NCBI taxonomy): domain Eukaryota; kingdom Metazoa; phylum Arthropoda; class Insecta; order Lepidoptera; family Lycaenidae; genus Cyclargus; species Cyclargus thomasi. Next base: position 32,815 of record JAOTAV010074246.1, on the reverse strand, counting down.
AAAGAGTTATTTAAGTAAGTCAGATATAAAAGTTTTTTAAGATTAATCAATGAAAAAGCGAAGGTAAAATTGCTATAAAAGAAATATACTGTCATCGTGTAGCATAGGCCACAATGTATCAAGCGTTGACAGTCATTTCATCAGCTGATCAGTTCTCGCGTGATCTTTCGTGCTCACATTGTTTAATTAAGATAAAACAGAAGTAACAAACATCTAAATCAATCAACGTGTCTTGATCTTCAACTTGAGTGTGTGAAATGTGCAATAATTTTAGCGCTGCCGCGACAAATTAAGTTCTATTTTAGTTGCGGTTGAATAATCTTCAATGTTATATTGAGTTATGTTGCAGAGAACTATAATATAATATTTTATAAGTATATAAGCGGACCCGACAAAATCTAAACCATTCTCTTATCCTCAAAAAATTTAATGAATGTCACAAAAATTCAATTGAAATCGGTCCAGTTGTTTGGGAGAAGTTTAGTGACAAACACTTACGCAAGACATTATTAAGATAGCGTTTAAGTACCAAAAAAAAATATATATATAGTCAGTTGATGGATCTAGGTAATTTGGTCTTCATATGTAAATTATAAGTCGTGATGTAAGTCGTGCAACCAACATAAAAGGACGGAAATACTTACTTAAATATAAAAACAGTTTTTGCTAAAAATATAACAAAGAAGGAACTTGTATTTCAATATCGAATTCTGCTATTTCAATCTAACACAATTTTTCTACTTACTTATGTGTTCATATACTTTTCAAGCATCATATTTTTGAAGTTTTGATCAATCAGATTTCAAGTGTCGTTATTTTCAAGATTTTAAATTTCGATTTGGTTTTACATCGCCTAAAGTAATAAATAAGAAAAAAAAAACAAAAACAATAATTGTTCTAGGCTAATGTTAGGAAACGATATATACCAACAAGTGGTTGCAGTCCAGTGATTGTGACCATAAAACTTTTACGACGTGTTTATGAATGAACACACTTCGATAGATATAAAAATTTTTAGATTAATGTAAATGAAATCACATGGTATTACGATTTGAGATATCATATGAAAAAATATTTATATATATCACATTGAACGACCTTTACATTAATACCAAATTATGAGACATTGAAACTTAATAATTATCAAAGAAAAAATCTAATCGGTCATAAAGTTGCAAAGCTGCTATATTTAAGGGAATGATAGTCGTGATAAAGGAGTCACCTCCTCTAAATAACGCGGCCACAAAGGGAACGAACTCAGTTGGTTCCATAAAAACACGGTTAATCCGGTAAACAATGCACACGGGCGAACATAAGAATCGGGCTCATAAGTCAGATAACCGATGTAGCATTATCGCGTAGGCGCCTGCAGCCACATCGTATCTTGTGGGTGTTTCCGTGTTAAGTAAAACTTTGATGGAGACCGCTGCCGTTGGCTCTATCATGACGTAAAAGTCTGCACATGAAGATTTGGCTCTATCATGACGTAAAAGTCTGCACATGAAGATTTGGCTCTATCATGACGTAAAAGTCTACACATGAAGATTTGGCTCTATCATGACGTAAAAGTCTGCACATGAAGATTTGTCTCTATCATGACGTAAAAGTCTGCACATGAAGATTTCGAAAGCAGTGGTAAGTTTAGGGATGGCTAAAGATGGGACGCCCGACTGTATGGACATAATAATTAGCTTTTTCCACTGTTTCTGGGTTTTTCCGTTTAGATTGCATTTTAGACAACACATTATTTTTTAAATTTTTTTAGTTTTCATAAGTAGTGTATATATTTTTTTAAAGTGTAGTGATTTTTTTAAAACTCAGACAAGGTTTTCTGCAAAACAGTACCAAGAGAATAAAAAAATGTTTTAATTTATGGGATATGCACTGAATTCGACTTTTCGGTTAAGTTATTTTTGTTAGAAAATTTTAGTTACGAAATTGATTTTATGTTTTCATTAAAATAACAATACATTAAGTTCACTGCACTATATACACACAACATATGAAGTAAAATAAAATAACTTTTTATTTCATCTTACAACCGCTTTCTTCAAACAGTATACAGAAACACCACAAATGAAATCATTCCTGTTTGTTTCGTAAAATCACCCACCAGAATACCTTTAAGCACACAACTTTACTCGTAAACAAAAGAGGAGTGATCGCAACATTAGAAATGACGTACAACATACAACACAGATTCAAGATATTGTTCACGTGAATTCATTCATGCCCCCTTATTAACCTTGATAAAGAGGGCAGGCCCTATGCGGAACTGAAATTTACATCCACGATATCCCTATCTTGAAAGGATGGCCAGTAACCTTATAGTTCGTGATTTCGCAGCTATTTAATATTAAAATTACAGGCATTACTTTGCTTTTATCAGTATAGTAACATTCCAGGACGCGGACGATAGAAATTTGCTGTAAGATTTCTAAAATTCAGGCTATGAAAGATGAAGAAAGTAATTGGTCTCGTGCTCACAACAATCATTTTCTACATAAACTTCTATTTTAAAACATTTTTCAGACGGCACTTGCAGACAGTAAACGTTATAGAATTTTTCGATATTATAAAGGAGATTTGGACTAGCACTTTGGACTGACAAAACATTGAAAATATTAAAGAATTATAATTTTCACGTTATTAAATTCTTGATTTTAGTGCATGAAGATATGGTATCTAAATTTTTAGGACATGTAAAACAATGTTTTTATTTTTAAAAATATTTTATAATATGACACGTTTCATTATATTAGTATTGATACGGAATTCAAATTTTATTGTCGTATTCGATTCGGCGTAAACGTATTCGAGCATATTTATAGCTTGTTCGTATTGGAATGATTTAATGCAACACTAGAAGCCCAGACATGACCATTGTTGCCATAGACAAAAATTAATACCACAGACAAGAATAAACAATGTTACAGCATTTCACACCGACGTAAGATATTTCCGTATTCTATTTATAGAATGGTCAATTTTAACACTATTTCATATTAAAAAATATATTAAGTGAGAATTTCAATTATCTTTTATTTATTAACATTCAATAACAAAATCTATGAGGTGAAGAATCCACTAAATATATTTTTTTCTTTTAGGAGTTCAAAATAATAATGTTCGTAGGTATAATGGGGGAAACCGAAATGAGCCAGTTGATGGCCCTGCGTCATTTGGTCGGAATATGTCAATTCCACGTAAGTCGTGATCTGTCGGCTGAGTTTGACTGAGTTTGTTTCAACTTCTCTGATTGTACTAATGCATATGTTAATGTATGCTGAGTGTTAAAGATGGTGAAATCATTATACGTGGATACGAAGAGTGCAAATTTCGTGAATAATTGCATTTTTAAAAATGTGTTTCATTAAATTTGTTGTTAGACTAATACTAAAATTTAATTACGTTCATAATGACAAGTATAAATTTTTGTGATTAGCTCGATTTAACGGTATTAACGGTCTGATAATTATTGCCTTTGCAGTTATCAGAAAGTCACCTTTTTACGGAAAAACGAATTTTTTGTAGCAAATTAACTTTTAAAATGATACTAATTGACAATTATCTTAATAAAGCCATATGAAGTCAATTGATTGAATCAAAATTGATACTCAGAGCATGTGATCTTTGTAAAGAAAAACCTAAAGTACGATTTAAAAATCATATGGTACAGACTTACTAGCCGATCATGATATTATTATCCTCCACACCGGCATTACTCCCTGAAGATCTGAGAAATATTATGCAGGGAAACGAAGCTCCAAAACAAACACGCGTTAGAAATGTAGAATACTCGTACAAGAGAATTGCATGAACAAGCTGTCATCAATTAAAAACAACAAAAGCAAGCATTCTTTCATCAGTTGGCGAATTCAAAAGTAGTATTTAAACATAAGGCGACAATTTTTTACAAAGGCATATAATAATAATCTAAAGGCAAAAAGGATAAAATATATAGCTTTAAACATCTAAGATTACATTTTGATACAGATCTTTAGGAGACTGTACTAACAATATTAAAACTTTCCCATACACATATGCACCCGATAAACAGAGATTTAGTGACGTCTCGCACAGTTTAAAACTTGTAAGTAAACCACGCGCAACATCTCATACTTACTAAAATTAATTACGTAACAGCAATTTGTTAGTGTAGTATGTTTTATGACTAAGGAGTCGTGTTGAAGATTGTATATCATAGTAATTAAAATGTTATAAATGGATGGGATATATTTTTTTTAAAACTTCACGAGATGAAGAAAACTATTTCTTAGACAGGTTTCAAAGATGAAAAGACCGAAAATATTTTGTAACTAAAAGATGTCCGCAAATTGAAAAGCCTTTAAAAAACCCAAATATTTAAGCATAAGTAGGATCGATAGTTCGAGTAGCGAGAACATTTGAATCGTTTACAGATATTTATAATTTTATTCAAATAGGATTTTTGGGTAAGCGAAGCGAGCCCTCTGTATCCCACTTCCCGTACGTGTTTGTGATACACTCTACGGAAAAACTGTCAGAGCTATAGGTTTGGGCTTAGTAGCGGGATAGTAATATAATTAAAATAATAATAATATTGTACTACTAACGACATCTTTGACATGAGATGTTCAACTGTAAAATTAAACGTTTTTTTAACAGTTGCACATCTCAGCTCATAGATGGAGTTGGTAGTACAATATTATTTTTTTTTTTTAATTATTTAAAACCATCGTTTATTTAAACGAACTTAGTAGCAACATATTGTATCCAGGACCATAAAATTATATTTTAAAAATGTCATAGTTGTAAAGTGCTTTAGAAAACTCAATTCATCACATCTTTCTTAAAATTCACATCATTGGATCTTGCTTAAAAAGCTGCGCTTTTTTGTTAGTTATTTTGCAAATAACTGAGTCTTAGTTTATAAGTTCCAGTTTATAAGCAAATATAAATCTAGGCTATAACTTAAAGCTGGTACATAACAGCTTTAAGTCAAAACCGCTAAGTACCATAATTAATATAAAGTTACGTACCCATTAAAAATGCGGAGACTATTTGTATAAATCATACATTTCACTAATATGTACTCAATTACAGATCGTATCAGGACATAATTCACGTTAACCATTACTGTGAATCATCATAAACACTACACGGCGTTAAAATTGCCGTTGAATTACAAGGCGGGGTGGTCACTTACTACGTATTTATGATTGGGACGACTTAATAAAGGTACGAATTGGCTTTGATGTATTGTCCACGACTGAGAAGTTTCTCTTCTGATTGTACTTTCTCAAAAGATAAAGGTAGCACCTAGCAAGATTGTAATTTTCTCAAATAATAAAATACAACAGCACGAATCATCAATAGAAAGAAGAAGAAAAAATAGAAATAATGCCTAAAAACAGAGAGAAATGGAGACATTCGACTTCGGACACAAACTCTGAACCAAATTCACCACACTATTTAAACAAATCAATGAAAAAGGCAAAAGGTCTTATTAGTGCAGTTCAAGTTTATGTTACAAGATGTTATAAGCATGTTATATCCGCACTCCCTATTGAAAACGGACTTGGAACAGATTTCTCAGCTGCAGTCAGAACATCGTCTAGACTATAATTTAATTATTATTTCATTGAAATTGAGGTTGACCCTCGGACCACTATAAAGAACACAAAGATAGTTTCTTTAAACATTTGAGAAAGAACACGGATAACTGAAATTGCTGTCGCCGCACCATCGAGGTGGTCCCAACTCGGTGGGACCCAACATTGGATATTACTCAACTCACTTAAGATCTTACATCCATCGGAGTCAGTACTCCTAATTTAATTGTAGTCTTTTATCAGATCATTCAGAGATCGATCTAAAATAATGTTTCAAAATATCAGACAGTTCGAAAACGTAATTGTAATTTTATAATTTAATAACTGTTAAATAATGAGAACTGAATTCAGTTCACACACTCTGGCCGAACGCTTGTGGCATAGCCTCTATGCAAAAACAATGCGAAGTTATGGCTGTCGTAAGTACCTGTTTATGACAATTATGTTAGGGCCATTTATGATGAAAAGGCAAAACACTGTATTCAAGAATACAGTGTTTTTCCTTAACAATGCAATTTTTTAGCTCTGTTTAAGGTTTACTTTAGCCAAATATTTTTTCGGAAAAGCCAGTCAGCATAAGTTATAAAAATACTATCAGAAAAGTTATCATGACAAATCTCCTCTTGATAAAAATTTATAACATGTATGAGAACAATAAGTCTTTAAAAATTACTAGTAAAGAATATTTAAAAAAAAACGAAACACGATGCCATACAGGTCATATGGCTGATTACCATGTGCTCTTAATATAGACCAATTCTAATTATTCTAAATTTCATTTGAAATTATAGTGCTGCGTGCATTTTTTATCTAAAGTAATAATCATGCGTGGGCGACATCGTTTAACGACGGTTAAATATTGCATAACAGTGGTTAAATTGAACGTATAAAGTTAATATTGGATGACCATAACCGTATCATATAAATTGCTGTGTTAGTACGTTTGAATATAAAATGAAGTTGTTAGATGGCTTAATAATGGATTGATGAAAGTACAATGCATGCCGCTTATAATTTCTGTATTATTTTTGCTATTGATCGCGTTGTTTTTATAGATCTGCTTGATTCCAACTACTATTCATTTACATTTAAAACGATTAAGGTTTTAAGTATAACACAGTGATAAAACTTAAAATGTTTCCCATATACTCGTACTTCTAATATCAACCCCCGTAGTTTAATGTGGGGCAGAACAATGCACAATTTAGTCAAATACAGACGCGAGCAGATAGAATCGAATTGGTATGATAATTTTATGTCTACATCGTACTATGAATGGCCCCATGACCCAAGTACCCAATTTAAAAGGATCACGCTGTGATCAATTTACAGTAAACCAATGGAAATAACTTTATTAAACTATTTCGTAAAGGGCGAACAATGAGATCAAATGTTAATCAAAATATTTGTTACCGTATTTTTGGTATTAAAATGTCGATAACTTTAACATCTTTCACAATGTGAGCAAAATTTATAATTTTTTGTGTCTTGGATGTGCCGGGGCGGGCTGGGACTCAGCCCAGCGCAAAATGCGGCGCGCCGGGACGTGCTGGCGCGGGTCAACGCGCAGCATTTTAACGGATTTTAAGTTCAGTGTGCTACAGACTGCTAAGGATACCTCAGACGAAAAAGTCTACATCGTTTATCTCTTATTTGAAGACGTAATTAATGAAGTTGGTAGAAGCCGAAAACAAAGAGAGTTATGGAATCATCCGATTTGTTGCAATATATTCGGGGAGTATCACCATCTATTTCCCTATCTTTTATACAATAAAAGAAAAGTTTTGGGGATATTTTAGGATAAATTTCGAGCGATATTATAAATTGCTCGAAATCGTAAAAGAGAATATTAAAAAAAATACAACATTTTGACAGTCTATCGCAGCGACGGGTCACGACGCACGGCGGGTTTCGAGGCTTGTCGTGGGCCCGTAGCACATCGCGACGTCGAAGCTGAATGTTTAAAATTATTAGATGGCACACAAAATGTGAAAATTTTCCTCGAAATTGAAGCTAAAAAATTTCGACTGTATTCTCACTTTATAGGTTCACCATGCGTTTCATCGAAGTTGAGACCTCTGGCTGTTGATTCTGGCCGCTAATTAAAGATGAGTTGGCTCCATCACGGAGCCGCCGACAGTGGGCGGGAAGACCACACACAATCTAACGGGTTCTGCTTTATTTTTGCAATCTTACCATAAAAGATTTAATTAACAATTCAGTGTTTTAAACGCATTTAAAAGTCACAAGTGCGGTAATTATAAAGATCATGTTTAGTTTTACTATTTAATTCTATCCCAAAATCTCTATTCAAAGTACGCCTGGACTCCGGGTACCACAGTTAGACGCTTGACACTGGACAGTAATATCTCACTGTGACCTCAACCCACGGCTCCGTCAGTCACTACAAGATAACTCCCAGCAATAATTATATCGCGGTGACAGTTAACAAAATACATTACCAGACTACAGCACACACTAGCCACAATTTATTTGCAAATGAAGTTTGATGACCAACTTTTTATAAGCAAGTTTTAAGACCTAATGGTATTACTTATTCGTACACTTCCCTGATAAAAAGAGTTGCCGAGGCAAAATTGTTTAAACATATTGCAGTTAATTCAAGTCATTTGATTTGAATTGACTAGCGAGTAATCGAGACAGACAAGAATAAACTGTAATCAAAAACTTATCTGAGTGTGGCTTGGTGTGTCATTTAGTAAAGGAATATGCGTGGTAGCCACAATGGAAGATCTTCCGCCTAAGCGAAGTGTCGAGATGTCAGGCCGAAAAATTGTCCTAATGGAAGGCTTATTTGTCGTTGCATAAAATAATGCCCTTAGTGTTTAAACGCCGCAATAAGTTGTTCCGAGTTGCACAATAGTATAATTTACAATTAAATCGGTACTGTTATCAACGATATTCGCCTAGTACCTACAGCTTGTACAGGTTTGTATTTTGTACTACAAGTTAGAGAAAGCTTAGATTAGATCAGTATCAATTGCAAATCGGAGTGTACAAGTTGGTTGTCTAACGCTTAACGGTAAGATGAGGGAAAAAATAAATGCTATCCCACAAGCTCAAGCAGCTGCGACACCAAGAATCAAAACACAATATCTTCACCGAGAAATAACCTACCTATCGGATGTAAAAAAGTAGAACGATTATTATTAATACCAACAGCAGTAAATGAATTGTTAACAACTCGCTACAGGTTCTATTCTCTACAATCTATTCGTAATCGCAGTTTTTATTCACAAAGTAATTCTTGGAATCAATAAGACTTAAGTAGAGATTATACCGCGGCACAAGTTGGTCATGTGTTAAATATGATAAAGAATATGAGATCGAGATAACTAATTATAATTATATAAATATGATGTAGCAACATTTGTGCAACGATTGGTTAGAGCTTTCAGCCTCTTAATTCCAAGAACTTTTAGAAAGGCATGAATAAAGACACAGATTCTATGAGCCCATGGCAACATTACATTCATGTCTGAAATCATATGACAATTGCAGAAGTACACACGCCGGCAAAATTAGAGGAACCTAGGTAAAAAGGGCCATAACTTGAACTCGAGTGGGTCAAGCGTGGTAAATTCATTTTTATAGTTTCTAAGTTCATTTAAAAATAAAATATTGGACATAACTATGTTTGTCGATGATTGACATTATAAGTGTTCCTGATAAGACAGCGTTTCAGCATGTGCAAGGTTTCCTCAACTTATTCAATCGTTTAGTTTTTGGCAAAACACATGGTTTAGGTACAAAATGAGTGATTTCTAAAAAACTTCTGGGGTCAGAGCTGTAACTGTGATTAAGGAAGGTTACACCTACTGTTCGGTAAGTCATGCCTTAAGTGTGTTGGTTTCCGTGATCCATCGCAACGTTTAACGCTACAGGATCTTACGTCCGGAGACGAAAACAAGGCAGACATCGGGTAAAAAAGATCCAAGATGACAGAGACATCAGTGCAGACCCAAATCTGTTAGAGGAGATTCGAAATGTTCATGTGAGTGAACGAATAGTAAGAACAAGACTCTAAGAAGTTGGATTAAGCTCACGGGTACCAGCAAAGGTACCGAAACCGGAGATTTGCGTGAGATCATCAAATCTAGACAAGGGAATGGAATCGTTTTCTGCTGTGTATTCAGTGATAAGATCAGATTTTATCTAGTTTATTCGCGGCATTCTTCAACATGGAACCACATGTTGTACCTTTTGCCCCATTTTTAGCGGATGATTTAATTTTTATGCACGGTAACGCACGTCTACGCACTGCAAATATCGTGCGTAATGTCGGCATAACTCAGATGAACTGGCCAGCTCGGTCCCCGGACATAAATCCGATAGAGAATGTATGGGACATCATTTGAAGAATGGTACGTGCTAAAAATCCTGCTCCACGAAATGTGGACGAGCTCAATTTGGCGCTACTGAAGGAATTGTAGAATATCAACCAAGAAATGATGTACGAGTATAATGTGATTGAAAGCATGGACAGGCGTATCCAGGCCCTCATAAGGGCCAGAGGAGGCAATACAAGCTGTTATTTTTATTAAAAAAAAGTAAATAAATTGCCCTTAAAATTTAGTACTCTAATTAAAAATTCATGTTTTTTTTATTGCAAGCTAATTTTTAGTAGACCTTAGACCAAATACTGGAAATTCGACCTTTAATTTCAAGAAATAAGCATATTGTGTTATCTAATGTTTGCCCAATAATTCCACACGAGATTCTCATCGAAAAGTTCAATGAAATTAATGTTAAAATACTGAGTCCTATTACCTTTATGAAAGTTGGTATTCCAGATCCTGGGTTCTCCCACATCATGAGTTTCAGACGTCAATTATTCGTCTCCCCGGAGGATGAGAAAAAACTTCCTGAATCACTTCAAATCCAATACGACGATACATATTACTGGATCTATATACTCGTATCTAATGAGTATATATCAGACTTCGCCACTGGACATGCCGCACAGCTAATGCGAGGACTCGCATGCAAAATGGCCGTACGGAAATCGGCACAGTTTTGAACAGTTGTGGTGATGGTTGTATAAGAGAGTGGAAGCAGTGGGCTAAGAAAAGTAATTGTAGAGAGGATTACTAAAGCAAAAAATTTAGACTATCTCTGGTGGACTTATTTTTCGTAGTGGAGATACAGCTTAAGCAATTAATCCATTCCCTGTATGTATATGAGTTTCAAAGGATAAGTCTATTTGACATGTTTTTTGGCATCAGCATTGCGTTAAGATTTATTGTAAATTGAAACTGTCAAAGTACAGGGTGAACCAAAAGTCTGTTAACATTTGAATTGGTTGCCGCGTCTAGAAACGGCGGCGGAGTGGGGTGCCTCCACCCCGCACGGTTACGCATTGCAATGGGTATTTAGTACGATGGCGTCGTTCAGCGGTAGTTAACGTGCGTTTTGTGTGCGTGAGTGCTATCGAAATAACAATTCTGCGATCTTAGCTCAACGAAAGTTTTGCAATTATTACAATATACGACACAAAAATCAAGCTCCATCAGGTATGTTAATAAAAATTAGTGTTCAAGTTTAAGAAGACGGGTTCAACAATGGATTTACCTCGATTTGGCCGGCCTAGAACCTCGAGGTACCCAGAGAACATGGAGCGAGTAAAATCGTCTGATCGTGACCAAACTGGACTTTCAGCTCGAAAGCAATCTGCTGTTTTTAACGTGTCAAGAACATCATTAAACCGTATTCTCAAGAAAGATCACACATTCTTAAAATGGTGCAAAAGTTAAGACCTCAAGACCATGTCACCAAGAGGACATGCAGTTACGGTGAATTCCTTGCGGTATATTAGCATGTTACAAAACTTTTTCGCTCCAGCGCTGTAAGATTTTGTTGGTTTCAATCAATACTCATGGTTTCAGCAAGATGGAGCCACATGTCATACAAGTAAGGACTCGTTAAGGGCAGCTCGTGACATTTTTGGCCCAAAATTGATATCGAAAAGAGGGGACATTAACTAGCCCGGATCTATCCCCAATGGATTTTTTTCTTTGGGGATATCTTAAGGCTAGAGTATACGATATCAACCTAGTAAATCTTGACGAATTAAAGCATTGTATTCGCACGGAAATCCAAAACATCTTAACAGAAACATGTAAAGCTGTTCAGAATAATGAAGGAATAGCAATGATGACGATGTGATCTTTAGGAAATAAATTCCCCTTTTGTGTACTATCGAAAACAATAAACGATTTTTATCATTTCAAATATAAATGGACTTTTGGTTCACCCTGTAGTTACTTTTAATTTAAAAAAAACAATTTTAAAAAAGTTACGACTTGGTTAAATCATAACTATTTTTAAATTGTTTTGCGAATTTTATCGATTTTAATTAATTAATTAATGAGGTAAATATGGTAAGTTTGTAGTAGTCACTCTCTAGAACAGAGACGTAATAAGTGTACTAAGCCATTCCACGATGCAAAAGAGGCGGATTCAATTTTTGGTTACATTGATGGTATACAATACTCATGTAGCAATTATCAGGCCAAATGCGAACGAGAAAAAGTTCTGCAACGCAACACGTTTCGACTGTAAAATGTGTAGAATTGTTTGAAATTTATTTATTACATTGTGTATTGTGTATGTAGTATGTACTCAGGTATATTGTAATTTACAATTCTCTTTATTTTATAACAAGCAATAAAGTATGTAAGTATGTCCCATTTCCAGATTTGTAAGAATTGTGTCCCTAGATAGCTTTTTTTTCGAAGCATCACATTATAGTTTTATATGGAATCAGCATCCAGTAAAAAAATATAATAATAAAATAACAGCGAGGAAAATGTTTTTTGATAGGCTTCTTAGGTAGGTTCTCTAACTTGTGTTTTACTGCTGACATGCTCAGCAGGGAAATAATCAAGGACAACGTAATGAAAGGTAAATCATGCAGAGACCACAGCCGAAGCAGAGGTCCGTAGTTACGTAGTTACAGATAAACTACCGAAACAAAATATGGTCCACCATTATTTATGCACAAAAAATGTTACCTTGGTACATCAGACTTATTTACGAGCTAGCGTTTCACTATAAGACTAACATGTATTAGAGCACATTATAATGCGGCGTATTTGGGACAATACGAAAATGGAAACGGCTACAAGAGTAAGTCTCAGTGGACAATATGATAACGAATTAGAGTATCGCACCGAGCTGTCAGAGATCTGTTGGGACGCTGTCAGGAAACTGGCACTACTTCTGCTGAAAGAGTCGTACTGGTGATAGTCACAGTCGCAGTTTCGGCTCTTGGAAACATGGTTCCCCTCATTTTCGTTTTTCCTCGAGTTCATTACAAAGACCACTTTATCAAAGGTGAAACATGTCAAACCCATCATATCAAAAAGTTTTCGTGTTTGGATACAGCTGTCGATCCTGGCGTTACATTATAAGAGATATAGGAGATATAGTGGTGGGAATGTGTGGTGGGCCAAAGCCCGTTAAAAAGAAATGTCATACCTAGTAACGAAAGACCTATAGGTACTTTTTCTTTTGGATAGCCACGACTCGCATTCATCAATTGAAGTAATTGATTACTTTAAGAAAATGAAGTGAACTGTTTTTTCGTTCTCTCCACATTGCAGTCATAAACTACAGCCTCAACCGCACGAAGCGACCGCAGCGTTCACGGACCACTAAAAAAATATTTTAACAGAGCAAGTGATAACTGGCTGGCTAGACACCCTGGAAAAACACAATATATGACATACCAGAATTGGTCAAAACATACAATCTGGATTCAAGGTGAACGGAATTTATCCTCTAAATGAAAACATATTTCCAGAATCGGAATTTAGATGGTCTTAAGTAACAGACAGGCCAATGCCGTATTTGGGTACCAATCCTGTTCCTTCATCTAGTAACAATCCTGGTGCCATGTCTTTAATTGTTCAGCAGTTTAATACTCCAGGTGTTTCAAGCGAGAATACGACCTCTGATACCAATACAGACACTTTTCCATTAACTTTTCAACGAGAACAACAAGTTTATTATTATTATCCGAGTATTTTCCGAGACCGGAAAAATTGATAGATGTTTTGAACTCCGCTGCACAAGAACCGAACGAAGAAATAGTTAAATTTCCAATAACTCCTCAGGGATACTCTCTCGATTCTCTTGCATCAAGAAATAATGCAGTACCTTCAAATATAAGCACGATTCTACGGCCGCTTTGAGTGTTGCTAGTGACAAAAGCTTGCCATCAACTTCACGATTGCGCGTACGATCTGTACCGAACCATTACTGCCTGTGTTTACTAGTGCATCGACTAGATAAAGATAAGGAACGCAACCAACATATCATATACATACGGTTTCTAGAATAAAATAATTTCATTATTACATTTATTTTCTTCGTAAAAAAACTTTTCAAGATTACCAAGCAGTATTTACAAGAGAAAACGATTGTGATTTGTATGGACAAACTCATGTCGCTCGGCCGCTTGGCTATAGAAATCTCGAAAAAATTTTTTTCGCTTTCAGCGCTGCTTCTCTCTTTGAGATCTATATCAGGGACACATACGATCCTCTAAATTTTATCATTTATTTTTGTTACACCCTGTACAGTAAAGTTACTTAATAAAGTAGATAATTTAGTATGCATCTCAAATATTAACACAAAAGTAGTGAGTAAGGTTTTTAGAAATTTTAACAGCACAAATAGAAGCTGAAAGTTTCGAAATTTTAATCTAACGTATTCGTATCCTTATTCTGTCGGCAGCATTAAAGGTTAGCAATCAGCTAATACAATCACAAGAGTTGTAACTGAAGTTAGGCATCAGGGATGACAAACCTTTTATTAGAAAACTTCGTGTTAAAAATCAAACATTGTAGAATTTGTAATTGTGCACATTGATCACAAAACATGCTTATATTCGAAAATCGAGATTGAGTAGACAATATGAAAATCATAATGTTTGTATTATTTATTTTACATAATAATTTTTATAGACGCTTTATACCAGATAGTGAGTCTAACCCCGTGCTAAGTACCCGAGTGACTTGAGTTACAGGTACCACACAACGAAAATAAATATTTAATACTTTTATACTATACCTATATTTAACATTTTACACATCTAAGACCCAGGGACACTGAAAAACTTTTTGTACCTTCGGCAGGATTTGAGCCCGCACCCCCACACCCTCGCTTAAGCTACCAACGCGCTTACCAACTGAGCACCATATGTCGTCGATGAAACTGAATTAAAATGAAATCGATTTGTCACTTTTTTAAAAAACATATATTCAAAAAATATATGACATGTGAAGTATGACTATATTCAATACAACAGACATTTAAAAAAGTAAAACATTTTAACGAAATCTAATATAATGAAGGAAAAACTTGCAATCATGACATTAACAGCATAGGAGAAAACATATTGTGATTTCAGTATTTCCCAAATGTTAAACAACACTGTTCCAAGAAGTCTAGGTCAATATAATTGTATTTATGTGAACCAGTTATGGACAACCGTGTAATGATATAGAAAGCTCACATGTGACAGACAAGGGATATTGTTTATTGACGGATATGGCATTGGTATAAAATGGGTGGAAAGTTGTGATGATAATCAATACAGAACAAATCACATCAGACGAAAGCAGTCCTTTGGCTTCAGCGATTGAAGGCATTTATTTCGTTACAGGCGGTAATTTATAGTCAAAAATGTAGCATATTATGTTACTATCCACCATTTCAACTAATTCTATGTCGATTCAAAGATCAAGTCGATTGGTTACTTCGTTAGGCTGTGACTCGAGAAAAAACAAACGATTTTTCGTTACTTATAGTGTGTGTCTCACCTCCCTTGTTTATAAGTTGGATGAATTAGTTATTCATTTCAGTTTAATAAAAGTAATTCAAACAGAAAACGCCTCCTTCAATTAGTCTCCCCAAGCCTGTCAGGCAGGGTCGCCATTCAAAGTGGAGACTTATGGAAAGACAGACAGACTTACAGAAAGTTGAGACACACACTACAAACTAACACTCAAATAAAAGCAAACATTTTAATTTGTTGTGTATCTGTGTTTGTTGTCACTTGTCAACATCAACTAACAAACAGCTTCCAAGGAGACAGACATACTGAGGGTTCTTCAAAAACTATTTGACCCAAGCTCACAGTTCCTTATACAGTCTTTGGAAAGCTCCATACATAGAATTACTCGTGGATTGTGATTTATTTGTCTGTCCTTTCCGCTGAGGCTTAGCGGATTTGCGTACGCGTCTTGCAATTTATGCAGCCATAACACATGATATAATCCCTCTTGAAAGGGTAGAGAAAACGAGACAAAAACCAGTGAGAGTTGTTTATGAACTGGCTCCATTTATTCATTAATAGGCAAAAAAAAAATGTTTTTTCTTAATGTCTTCATCTATGATATTTAAAATGTAGTTAAGCGGTAATTTTGTAGTAAAATAAAACTAGTTACCAAAATTTCAACTTGATAGTTTTTTTAAGTTTTGTAAGCCTTCAAAGATTTTCTTACTTTTTTATAAATCATTTGATACGTTAATGCAATTAGAAATAATTAAATGGAATAAGGTTTTGACGTCGTCTATCCGTTCGATGACTTTTTGAATAGAGCGTTTTGAAAATACCTATTTTGTGTGATTGAATTGCCATGTTATCTTGTAGAGTAATTAAGCCCTCTAAGTCACTTTTCTTTGATGTTACGGTTTTTGAGGGGTCACGGATTTGTATAGCCTAAAGAGTTATACTACCGATCAGTAGATAATATTTTTCTAAATTTGCATATTCTACACCATTTTCTATTAAGTTCTTTGCAATAATATTCAAATTGGGACTAACCCGCTGTTTACCAGGGGTGAATTAATAAGAGACACAAATCGACGGCTCCAACTCTTCCATGAAATCATTCGGCTAAATATTATTTCTAGCTGTTACTTTAGCATTATGTAAGCTAGCACTAACCTGACTTATTAGAGGTATGTTGAGTATTTAGGTTGTATACGCAACGCTTTGTCTTTGTTTCTTTCTACGTACCTGAAACAAAAAGTCATAAACGATACATATTAAATGATGTCAGCTAATATTTCATATCTGCATACTAAATTTAATCAAAATCCGTCCCGTAGTCTCAGCGCGACTGACTTACAAACATCCAAACATACGTAGTTACTAATAGGAAACTTTTAATGGAAGAGGATATTAGGATTTACGCTCATGGCGACCAAAAAGACATTATTAACCTCCCAAAGGACGAAAATCGGATAAAACCTGTCATAATATTGGTAAATAGATCTTCGGGAGTCCATTGTATACATAATGGCCATTGTCGCTGTTTTTTGGTGGGCCAGCGTGGTGGGGACGAGGGGACAGGAATGTCAACGCTGATTTACTAATTCCTATACAGTTTATAGTTAACGATACGATTTATCTGGTCCCAACGTTACCATCTGATTCATTTTTAGGCTAGAGTGTTAAATAACGCAACGATTAATCTGTCTGTCTGTCCGTCAGTAAAGATGGTTTTCGTCGTTTATGATATTTAATGTGGTGACTCCGTTTTAATAAATGATTTTTCAATTGCATTTATATTGTTAGCCACAATAGAAAATTGATATGAGAAAAAATCACATGATTTATTACAGAAATGACAAATCTTTTCTGTAATAAAGACAGTTTCGGACAAGTGGAATAAGCTAGCAATGTCAATATAAGACTAGCGTAATATACAAAGAAATAATATAAGAAAGTTTTGTATTCACTCGAAAGTGTTTGCTTAAAAATTATAAAAATGAATTCCATGTAAATTAGTATCCCTACGACATATCGTTGGATATAAATGTTGAATAACGGATTCAAAGCTTTGTTAAACCTAACACAATTCGTTGACTTTTTTACCGCGACTGCTGACCAGAATCTGAATTTTGTTGAAGTATAAAACAAAATAAAAACAGCCTTAATTCTACGACAATTCATTTAGAATATTGTTACCATTATTTTTATTTAATTAAAATATAACATTTTTATATTTAATTCATTATTACAAAATCATTAAGTAAAATTAATTTATTACATTATTTATTTTTTAATTATTTTGCAATATTCTCTTATTTTTTTTAAGATGTGGAAGTCGCATGTCTCGCCTTCCTCCTCCAATCTTATCCGCATTTTCCTTAAGCACATCCCTCTCATGTCTTCCCATCTTTCTCTGTTCTTTCCTTGTTTGTTATTACGTTATTTTACTTGTCCATTTCATGTTGTCCCTTCCTCCTACATGTCTGCCAAAAGCCATTTAGTCATTCTTATTTTCTGTAACATCAGAGATTTTTGTTTTTCTCCTTATAGTTTCATTTCTGATTTTGTCTGTTGTTTTTATGCCCAGCATGCTCCTTTCCAATTATCGTTCATGGATCGCTAACTTCCCTTCACCTTTCCTCCGTAAGATTAAGTTGAATTTTCATTTTTTGTAGTGTATTTCTGGTCACATCGTTAAATCTATTACTACTAAAGCAAAACATAACAAATACTCAAAATTTACATAAAATAACATTTATATCAAATTTTCATAGAGCTACAGTTTGTGAGCTTTGGTTCATTATTTGTTTTGTTTCTGTAGAGGAAGGAGAAAATATAAAATAAACCTCAGTTCATGAAATTGCTTTAATTTTAACTATCAATAAAATCTGGCCATGTAAGGCTACTATTAAACAATCCACCCGGAATTATGTATAAACTTAAATGTTTTCTATAAACAGGGTTTAATAAGAAAAAAAATCGAAACACATCAAAATAAGCGAGGCAAGAGTTTTGATTTAGTTGTTTTCGCAAACATAATAATGATCATCCCATAATTTTTACATACAAAAATGTGAAATATTAGACTACTGACGTGTATAAAAATACTTTTATTATAGGACGCATACGTATGTAAAATTTTCACTTCTAATCCATTATACACAAGTCTGTGTCAGTCAAGTGATTGAATCATTTTAAAACAAAATTTTAAACATTATAAACAACCACGAACCAATACATAAATAATAATAAAATATTTGAAAGTAAAGTAAACTTTTTAATACACGTCCATTTTTCTCGGAAATTTTTTTGAAGCGGTCAATTGACCGTTACGGTCTTTCTAGGTGGGTCATTGTTTAAAAAATTTAATTATTGAGTTAAAATTATGTCATGACAATTTTTACAATCTAAAATGATTAAATGTCACGAAAGGAAAACGAGTTTCAAGCAATGATAACAAACATCAAAAATTAAAAACAAAAAATCGGTCATTGGACCGCTCCGGTCTTTCTAGTGTTAAATAGTATTTGGAATATTGGAAACATCAATGCTTAATATAAATCCTGATTTAGGTATTAAGCAATAACCATTTTTGTACTCTAGAATTTTTTGTAGTTTGGGAAAAATTGGATTTCACGGTTATAATCCTTATGATCTAAAGAATAAGGCTGGATTCATTGCTCAAAATCCGTTTTTGGATCTTTCCTGTAGTGTGATTCGCAAGTTAATTATTTTTAGTTAAATCAGTTGGAACGAAGTTATTTTCGAAAAACGGTATTTGGTCGCCTTTTTTTCAACATGGTGGTGATGATGACAACATGATCAGAGTAAACTGCTGAACCTTACTTTGACGTAATTCAGTATGGAAATAATTTAATTCTCAGAAAATGGACGGTTCTAATGCGATAAACGAATTTTGCCAAAACTCAGTGGCAGGCGTCATCTAGTCCAATCATATTTTTACATAATGTCACACACAAAAATACGATTGTTATCGTTGGTGCCTTGGCAAGATCGATGGCGATTTAGTTTGACAGTCCTAAACGGATCCCCTGCGCTGTCGAAACGCACCAATATACGTCAGCTTAAAACGTGATTATGACAGTACAATGATCATAGGGACGAGACAGATCGTATCGATAGATTGAGTAAATTAGCTTTTTCGTTATTCATTATTGCTATTACAATACTTAAACAGAACGTTGACGACATTATCGCACTACTAAAAGTCTGATACATTCTCTGTGAAAAATAATATAGTAAATGGCCATAAAAGAAAAAGCACTTCGAAGCACTATTAAATTTCAGAAAAAATTCTTACATGAATTGAATGAATGAAGTGAAACAATTTTTAGAAGATTTACAAGATTTTTACAAGATTATACAGATTTTATTGTCACAATTTATGATATAGGTCGATTATACAAAGTGTAACAAAAGTAAATTATATTACTTAAGGGTTTGTATGTATTCTTAATAATATACAATCACATTAAAAGTCACAAATCTGAAAGCAAAATAAAATGTGATTTGTATGTCTTAACCCATACAAAATACATTTTTTTTGTATTTGCTATTTTTAAAGAAAACCATATAAAAAGGGCACATACAAAACCGAAAGAATTATTACTCACTTTAGTTACACCTGTATAATGTGTGTTATAATACTCAACCATTGATTTTGTTCAAAGATATACAAATTTTCGTTTACTTAACACCTAGATAAATTATAACACCGAATGCGAGCAACAACCCTAGTCGAACATCCATAGCATCGATAATTGGTTGACAATCAACCAAATAAACTGTCGTGTAAACGTCACATCTAGTTTAATACGATATTTACAAAAATTCCAGTCGATCCATCAAACCTGTCAGCCATGATGGAGGACTGCACAGGCGCATCTGCCAAATTTGGCGTCCGAGCACATGCTCGATAATAATTAAAAACATCGATATCCGTACAACACTTTAACACAATTAACGTCATGTTTAACAATTAGTTGCGGGGTATGGAATGCAATCTCTTGGCAGTTTATTGATCTCTTTTACATTATTATAAAATTAATATCTTAAAATTCGCATCGTTCAAATGACGTTTTCTGTGAGGCCGTAACACTCCGGTCGAGCCGTACCATTCGTGCCGAAGCATGGCTCGCCCACGGCAAGTTTCCTTATTAAACTAAAATAAAATCCGATCCGATCCGAAGCGAAAAAAATTATGAAACCGGAGCCGGGTTCGATTCGTAAAATATCTTTGTCTATTCCGAAGCGTAAGTTCACATGTTCACATTTAGGGTTGTCATCCGTCCGGGTTTCTCCGGAATTGTCCTAGTTTAGAGGGCATCCGGGGAACGTCCGGGGAAGGTTTCATTTGTATACCGAGTTTTAAAAGAATAAATAACTACAATGGTCTAAGTAGGTACTTTTAAGATTTTAATTTATTTATGATATGTATAAGATAACAAAACCTTATTAAGATATTAAACAAAATTGAATATTTGAATAAAGTTTTTTTATGTTATTTCAAGAATTTAAAAGTTTATTTATATAAACAATTTGCAAAAAACTCTAATATGATTCTGTTTTGTGAAAAAAATGAACGAATAAAAAGGTAATTTATGACATTTTCAACTGTTTTTTTTACATTGAACATATTTAAAAAAAAATCTTGTTGACATCTCCGGCTCTCGGAATCTAAAATCCGGGGTTTTCACGCGTCTTGTCCTGTTTTCCAAATTTTAGAGATGGCAACCCTATTCACATTGTATGTAGGGCGAAACCGATCTTATGGTAGCTTTCCGATCCTTGTGGCAAGCGACCGCGGCCTCACGCCACTTTGTGGACTAGGCTATATTAATTCTACTTCTAGATCGAGACTAATGTTGTTAGTATGGTATATAAAACAAATGGGGTGAAAAATCATGTTATTAAATATGAAAATTAACCCATACTCTACGCATCTGAAGTTACAAACATAAGTGTTTGACCTATTAGTTAAGTATTCAGTGTTTGAATCTATATTATAAGGTTGTTGTTATCTCAAAAAAAAAAGAAAAAAAATCCGTACTTAGGAATGTTAATAGTCCTAAATTTTCATCATCATCAAATCCAGGACGATGAAATTAAAATCGAAAAATGATAAGAAATTCCAATAAATAGAATTAGTAGAAAATCAACTAAGCAGGCAACACTGAATGGTTACAACTTGTCGACTGACTACAGATGATGTAAACTTGAATTTTGGTTAGCTATGGTACTTGAGTAATTGACCACCCACGGTTAATGAGAGATAACGAATACTTAAATTTATCGTTAACTCGATGGTCCAGCGTTTAAGCTTATCGGAAACAATTGAACACCCGTGGAATTTTAAGCCCTTATCGACCCAATTTGTTGTAATGAAATAAAACAAAGAAACGAAATACATAGTATCATTTTAATGGGGAGAAATTCGTCTTTGTAATAAGGATATACGTGAATTAATATTTGCAGATCGTGCCAGCCGAAAGCTAACTATTTATAGACTAACTCTATTTGTCCACCGCACGCCGCGCCATGGGTGTGACGAATTAGAAGTATTGGATTTTCTAGAAAATGATTAAACTCGGTAAAAGAAGGAAGCAAATCCGTAGAGACGACTGCTCAGAGACCCCAGTTACCCTTTTAATATTAAGCGATTTACAATTTACAAAACAATATAGGCTAAGTAAACAATTCGTTTTGTCTCTGTGCAATAAACTAAGACCATATCATTACCAGAGTGGGAGCTGGAGGGCCTCGGATCTTACCATTGAACGAAAGGTTAAGTAAAAATTGTTGTTTCAAGAATTTGTTTGAATTAAAGATTACACAAAATTTATGTAGTTTTACCACTTTCATTCAACTATATTTTACTTTCCTTACTAGTTCGTGCCCGCAACTTCGTTACGAAGAAATTTGTATATCACGCGGGAACCATACATTTTCCCGGGATAAAAAGTATCCTATAAGTTGCCCAGACCTGATTGCTATTAAATAAAAAAAGGTTAATTCGATTCCGTTCCGCAGTTCCGGGGATTAACGTACGTACAAACGGGCAAACAGACAGACAAACAGACAATTTTTTTGTCGATTTGTGTTCTATTACTATTCCCACATTGATTTGTTTGAAAAAATATTAATTGTACAGACACGCCAATTTTACTGTTTTATTAAATGTATCTAGATTTTTATTGTATAAAGGAGCAATAAAGAAAGCTTGCTGGCTAAGGGGCTGTATTGAGTCGTACATCAGCGGTCATAGGATCGTGCTCATGCGCACACCCAGCGAGTGACCCTGACCTGGCCTGACCTCGATACCTCGATTCTGCTAAACCCATCAAGTATTGATACAGCTTCGTGCCGGTTTGAAAAAAAATAATTCAGTCCAAAAACAAAGCTAAAAAGAGAACAATATGCAGGTTAAAACTCTAGGGTACTCTACAAAAGTACGTGAAAATACTTTAGGGTGCGTATTGATAGGGTGTTCTCGATAAAAAGCCCTTTGTGAAAGTAGCAGAGCTAAAAGTGCTTTTTTGTTATTAGTATGGACAAGCGGTCCAGCGACACAAGTTTGGCAATACAAATCATAAAAAATATTACCTTCAGCTCTACTACTTTTACGGTAAAGTTTTTATAAGTAACACTGCATACACAGAGCGTCCGTGGTCTAAGGATGGGTAAGAGCTTTGGTTCGCGTACTAATAGTGTGCAGGTTCAAACCCCGGTGGAGGAGTGTACCAATGAGACATTTTTTGATCTCAAGCACATAATACGGATGCTAATTGATTGATATTTTTATGTGACTTTTGTGCTAAAGTTAAAGACATTCAATTCAATTTTTTTTTCCACTTTCACCTCACACCAATAATTCGGAGTTTTTAATTATTTTTTTCAACAATTTTAACCCATTTCCTAGTAATCCCAGGACGATATTGCTACACAAATTTTTTTGCACAAAAGATCTTTTGTTTACGACCACGCAGATGTTTAGCAAGTGAGGAGACCTCTACCGTTCGTTTAAAGATCACGTTAAAACTCATATTCTGAATAGCAACTGCTATAAGTGACCTTCTAAAATATGAAGGGCTGATAAATGAAAATTCATAGTTAAAAAAATATAATATAACCTCCACAGCCAAACATACAACCTCTTTTTTGGAAGCCGGTTAAAAAGCGGAAATTATCTTAAAGGTGAAAAAAGAAAGCTATATGGAACGGAAAGGAGAAAACAATAATGTTTATGCAAACGATACCATTATATCTACGATATTGACAAATCGATCGATCGATTGATCGTGGTGGAGCTTTTGCTGAAGTGTATAGAAATCGGAATTTTTTTTATTACCGCACCAAAACGCACGTGGCAATTAACGACATTGTGGCCAAATACCCCGGATCAGTACATGACAACAGAATATTCCAAACATCTCTGCTTAGAAGAAAAATGGAACGCGGTGTCATAGATGGTATACGGTGGCATGGATGCTAAAAATATTTATTGTGTGTGTGTGTGTGTCGCAACCAGAAAATATTGCAGAGGAAAATTTTTAGAAAGCACATATACACGAAATACTATGGAACGAACTATCAGTGGCTGAAGGAGGATTTTTCGATGCTTATCTAAAAGGAAGATACCAAACTTTGCTTTTTTTTGCTAATAGACATTCTGTTTCTCATTTGTTTCAAATTTACTTAGAAATAAATGATTTCATTTTCAGACCTAGGAGCTTCCAACGCGCCTACGCATTATTTTCAAAAAAAATGTATCGACTTTAAATCAACTTTAATTTCTAATTTCATTTATTCGGTAATGACTTTATTTTTCAAAATTTAACTTTTGTTTCCGATAACTATCGTAGTTAATGAAAGGGTTATCACTTATGTTGTATGCAGCTTATGTTTCAAATTTAATAATTTAACTATTTATTAAGAGGTACATTAAAAAAATTAACAATTCATACGTAAAAAACTCAATAAATCGTAATTGCGACATTTTATGTCTCAAAATAATGTCTTAAACAGATTTTAATGATAACTAACATGTCGTAATAAAGTGTTTATGCTATTAAACAGTTTTATCTTTATTCATCTACGTGTTTTACATTATACATTATTAGTAACTAATAATTAACTTATCCCAGACTTATCTCTCGGCGACAAAATATTTAAAAGTGTAAGATTTATAGGTATTCAATACATATATATTAGTCGATAACAAACTTGATTTATTCGGTAAGCTATACATCAAAGTATTTATTTTCAGGGTTGTCAAGAAAACGTAAGGGAAAATGATACACTAGAAAGGTAATAAAAAAATAATAAAAGGTAACAATTAAGTAAAAGTACTGTAGCCACTGGTTAAACAGATAAAAAGAAAAATCGGATTGCTGTCATATTTGCTGACGGGATTAACGCAAAAGAAATTAAACGTACAAAGACCATCCTAGGCAAAAAAAGGTAAAAACCGTCGTCTTTATTAAGTTTCATACTTTTTATTTATTGTTGAAGTGGTAAAAACTCACGTGAAAGCACTAGGCGACATGCGAAGTCACTGAAGTTGGTTAAAAATTTTATTTTTTAATTAAAAAAAACACAACTATTTAACAAGAAACCACAAAGAACATGTGCACCAACCCCGAACCTTGGTCAGAATGCCGAACCTTGTATCTTTCTGCAGTCCACCAGCTCACATCTGGTTTACATAATACACATATTTTATGGTCAAAAACAATGGCAAAAGACCATTTTTTACATTTTCTGTTTTTTTTAGATACTTTTTTGCATTTAAGTACCTTATCCCTTGCATAGTTACTGAAGCGGAGTTTTTAAAGTTTTGCACAACACTTAACAACCAAATTCTTATGGATTGTTAAAGGAAATATAGTTGTGCAAATATTTAAGGTATCCTAAGTAATTTAACTTCTGAAAGCAATTTCTTAAATCCATACTTATACATATAATAATGCAAAGTGTATGTCAGTCTATTACATATTTACTCAAGGACCGCTGAATGAATTAATATAAGACCCGTAAATAAGGATACTTCTTATCCCGAAAAGAAAATATATGACTTATTAGATAAACTAATACCTGCTCAACGATGTTGCGGACATTAATCAGTAAAAATAGAAGTTTATTCACAACTTAAAGATCTTGCCGACTAGGAATGAGCCAGTTGGAGTAGAAGTTTCCATCTGCCCTTCTAAAAAGGTCGAATGAACTATATTCCTGAGAGAAATTCATTTTTATTACAATTTTTCTTGCAAACAAATGCTAATTACACAAAAATCTTTTTTTTAATCTTTTCTGAAGCAACTATTCGATCAAAGATATTCGATTTTCATATAATGCGCAAATAAATGTACCTACTTTTTTTTTTGCAAAATTGCTTATTCTGTCTTTTTAGATCCTCTATAATTTGAACATTTCTCAGCGCATCATGCTGGGACAACCCTAGTACTATCTATTGTGCTGTCAAAGTCCTTTATCGGTGAACAATGAAATACTCTAAATTTTTGGTACAGGACCCCTCGAATATAAAACATTTTTCACTTGACACGCGCAATATATATCCTATTTATCGCTATCGTTGCTTAGAGTCAAATAGGACAATGAAAATAGGATTCATTACTAATACTTATAAAATACGAAAATCAAAATGTAACTAAACAACATTTAAAAATGCAATTAACATTCTATTCATATTTATACAATTATTTTAAATTTTGTCAAATTCAATGCTTTAAAAAAATTACAACATCCGCCCCATAGCTGTTGGCTGCACATACCGTATAATAGCCTCCAAAATTTGCTAAAAAATAAACTCACAGACACATTTCAACCCGTCCAACTTGGTTAAGGCAGCAGTGGTTGCTGCGAAACCGCCGTCCATATACAAAAGTTATAAAAAACAGCCCCTGATTCTCTTAAAACGGAAAATTCTCACTCGAACGTCTATGAATTTACACTTCTTAATTTAATCAACAAAACTTGTAAGACTAACATTAGTCTTGCCTGACAAACAAATATATTTCTGCTGCGTTTAGTGAGCCATTGATTATTTGTAAAAGAAACATTTTATTTGTGGAAGAGATTGTGATCCATAAATAAAAAGAATAATAAGACAAAGTTTTTTAACTTGACGACCTCTGTGGCTCAGTTGGTAAGCGCGTTAGTAGCTTAAGCCGGAGGTCGCGGGTTCGAATCCCGCCATCGGAACAAAAAAGTTTTTCAATGTCCCTGGGTCTTGGATGTGTATTAAATATGTGTATCATGTAATAAAAATTTTAAATATGTGTATAGTATAAAAGTATTAAATATATTTCCGTTGTCTGGTACCTGTAACACAAGTCCCTGACTTACGTGGTGTGAAACGTCCATGGATATTATTATTATTATTTTGCGGAAGTACGTCCACGTCTCCCTCACCTCCAGCGGTATGACGCCACACGTGACGCACACGTCGGCCACGGCGAGGTGCTTCATGAGGAGGTCGACGCGCGAGCGCCGCCGTCGCGCCAGCAGCGCCGCCAGCACGCCCACGTTGCCAGCAGCGCCGACACACATGAGCACGCCGTACGTCGACAGCACGGCGCCGCGCCCGCGCCACCCCACCTCCTCCAGCGTCACGTCGCACGACGAGTTCGTCGCGTTCATCTTCAACGTTTAAACCGCATTTCTTATCACACAGAGAAAGCTTCCCGAGTCGTGTTCCACACAGAAAATTATTTCACATATATTTATTTCGTTGCAACTCAATTTATTACTTCATAATGATATTTAACTTTCGCCAACATATATTAGATATATAAAAAAAACAACCGAAACTTTTATTGAAAAAAATTATTTATGTCTAAATTTATAAACTAAATTCTACAAACGAGTCAATTATTATAATTTACATTCTTCAACATTATATAATATATTATAAGTCCAACATAAAATATAGGCAGTAAACACCGACAAGTTCGACGCGTGAATCACGTAAGTAGCAAGTTAGCACCTGATGCGGCCGCGTGCGATCGCGAGACCGGCCGTATCGCACTGAGAGATATCGCCTGACAACACAGCCGCGTAGACCCTCTACGCCGCCTCTACACACCCTCTACGCAGAGATTGCTTTTCGCTTGAATTCCTTTTTTTTCCAGATACTTTTCAGGATTTAAGTGGATTTAAAAGCAATATAGTGGGCTCACCGTATATCGAATTCTAGATATATTTTCAACAGAAAACTTCGGAATAATATTTTTTAAAAATTTTCATAAAGTTTCTAAATATTATTTGTGGTTATAAAATTTTGTAGACTACTCTAAATTCTGCTCGCGTTTAGTAACATAAACTTTTATCTAACTTGTTTCCAAAACGGTTTTCCATTTACGTATTAAATTTTCAGAACTTTAATGTAATTAAACATAAAAGTTTCGTAATGAGATTTAAGAATATACAATATAGCACAAACAGTTCTATATCGGTTTGATCACCTGATGGAAAGCAACTACCGCCGCCCATTGACACTCGCAATATCAGTAGCGTCGCAGGAGCGTTGCCGGCCTTTTAAAAAATACGCTATCTTCTTGAAGGTTTGCAGGTAGTAATGGTCTGGAAATACTGCTGGTGATAGTTAATGTACCAGACAGACAGACACACTTTTGCATTTATAATACGCACATCTCGTCCAAAAAGTTTCATACAGTTGTGTAAGCTACGAATAAAAATGTATTTAAGCTGTAAAAAAAGCTGAAACTGTAACTTTTGATTGCGCATTTTATACTTTCAGAGAATTTTTTAACTACACTAAACATACTTCGCCATAACATAATAAATTACGTAGTATCGGAGGAGTTGATTTATACCCAGTAAACGGACCTACGTTCGGAATATGTCAATTCCATATAAGTAGTGTTCTGTCGGCTGGATTTGACATGATGTGACCAATTCACAAATCAACAACCTGGCTCTGTTTCAGTTTCCCTGATAATACACATAAATATGTAGTAGAATATTTAATACTTATACGATACTGCTCGGGTAGTAGATAATAATTAACATAAATTATAAGAATGATTATACATTTATGCAGAGTGTGCGCTAATGTATTGAGGTTCTCGGTAATGTTAACGCGTTAAAAGACTAAGTACTAATGGTATGTAAGCATTAGTCATTCAAAAGCCACTTGTTATTTAATACTCCTGGAGGCGGGAGAGAGAGAGAGGGAGAGAGGTGCTTAGAGCGAGACAGACGATCGCGGTTTCCTCAGTAGCGCCACAAGTAGTTAAGTAGGTCAAAAGGAAAATTACAACAGTTAATTACATTGTACTGACATTCGCTGACAAATCTGTCACTGTGACTGTGTTAAGGTGACCGCAGACGGAGCGCGGACCGCAGACGAGGCGCGGGCTTGTTTGACTTCATAAAATTTTATACTATCTGTCTCGCGTCATTAAATATATAGTTTACCGGCTGTGTGTTAACACAGGGGTTAAAAGGGAAAAATGTCATTTTTCCCCAATATAACGAATGATATATGCCTATTCCAGGATACCAGTTTGCTTTTTGTCAAATTTTATCGAAATTGGTTTTAGAGTCAAGAGTAAGTAATAAAACATACACACGCGCAAAGTTACAAATCTGTATAATATTAATATGGCCTTTTCGCTCAAGATTGGCGGTATGGTTCATTAACCCTCTGTCGTATTTCTATACAAACCGCGTGCGTCAACAACAAAGTGACAATACAACACTTTGTTGACAATCGCGTTTTGTATAGAAATGACAATTTTTTTGACAGAGGGTTAATGAACCATACCGCCAATCTTAATAATGTTCTATACATGTAAACTTAAATTTACTGCAGGCTTTGCTCGCGTAAAAATATTTTTTGCACAGAAGCATTTATTTGGAAAGAATGTATCTCATATCCCAATGTCTGGTTACTAAATTTTAACATAACCTTAAGTTATTAACTGCATGTAACCACAAAATTTTGTAGGAAGTGACAAGTTAAGTCACTTAAATTCAAGTTAAAATTTAGGTAACTACTTATCTACTTAATACGTGTAAACCAGACATAAGTCAACTAAATTCTATGTTTATATCAAATTTCATCGAAATCCATCCAGTAGTTCCGCGTGACTGACAAACATCCAAACAAATAAACTTTTACGTTAGGCTATTCACAACTGTTTTGACAGATTCTCCAAACAACATCTGTCAAATAAAGTTGCGGATAGACTATCTGTAAGCTGTGAAACAGGCCCTCAGTAGATGGACAAACTATGGGATAAAAACTTTTTATTTAATAGAACATTTTGTATACGTTCTAATTTGAGACACCTCCTTCTATTTTTGGAAGTCGGTAAAAACAATAGGTTCTAGTCCTATTTTAACAAAACCGTAGTTTCAGGCACGGTTTCTTCTCGACCCACAACCTAAAATTGTTAATAACTACCGCTATGTGGACCGCACACAGTCTGCGTTCACCTTTATGTATCTTATGGGCATACGATTTTAACATTCATATATTTTCTTCTCCTTCCCAAAATCCAATCTAATAACGCGTGAGTGACCTTTAAATGGCACATAAAGCCTGCGGATATGATCTGTCAACAGTCCACACCAGAATAAATAAAGTCAATCACAGATATAGCTGTGGTTATCGACTGGAAAAAATGAGACAAACGATTTCATTTCATATTTTATTTAAATATCGTTTCGTTCCTTTTATGCCTTTAATCATTTTTTATATGTATGTTATCATGCGAATAGTGGCTGTGACATACGGATGGATAGATAGACAATCAAACGATCAATCTACGAGTATAGTGTCTGGTATACACGTATTAAGTAGATAAGTAGATAGCTAAATTTTAAGTTATTAATTCCATCGTAACACAAAATTTAGTAGTAAGTTGAAAGTTAAATTTAGTTACTACTTAACCAGATAATTAGAAATGTTTATATTTTTCTGTTAAGTTGGTAGGCGGGTTGTCACTTGACACATTTGGACAGGTACATTTCAGCACATATTAGTTAAATTCGAAAGCGTTGTAACAATTTCTCACAATGGTAATTTTGTCCACCAAAAAACCAAAACCTCATCAATAACAAATTTAATGACAGAATTTACGACTTCAGTACTTTGTTGATCGTCCATCTTGAGTCAACTAAAGAGCTTAACTAATTAAATACGTTTGGGCATACACTTAAAATTAAGTCACATAAAATTTAGTTACCTACTTAGATAAGTAGGTAACTAAATTTTAACTTAACTTTCGAAAAAGAAAGCGAAAAACGGAACCGTAATGTCTGGTTTACACGTTTTAAGTAGATACTTAATACGTGTAAACCAGATATTAGGGTTTCCTTTTTCGCCATTTAAATACGAAACCCTAAAAAGTGTTCTTTAGGTTTTTGTTTAGAAGTAATAAAAATAAGTTGGGCTTTCCTTCCCGGCGCTGTAACTAAATAACGCACAAACCGATTTCCACGGTTTCGCGTTTGTTAGAAAGGTCTCGGGCTCCATGACAAAAAAATTTAAGAGAACGGAAAATCAACGCAGACGAAGTCACGAGCAAATGCCAGTTATTAATTATTTGAAAGCTTTCTTTTAATTAAATATCAGGTAAACGTTAAGCGTTAAGTACATTATTCATTAGTAAATTCATCAAATTAATTATAACAAGCCAAATGCATAAAAAGATGATAACTTTTCAAAATAATTATTTGATCGATGATTTCACAGAAACGTAGAAGTCGTCTTAAAAAATATATTTATCATTAAAATAAATTATCCATGGCAGCAAAGCGATTTCAACAAAATAAACGTCAAAGTAAAAAAAAAAGAATTTAACGTCAAGTTTTAATTTCTTTTGATTGTTTGTTATATTTACTATAACAAACAATTAAAAGAAATTAAAATTCGACGTTAAATTCTTTTTACTTTAAATGTGCGTCTTCGTTTTCGCTCCGTGGGAGTAAATACATACCCATTGTAATTGGTTCGATAGAAAATACCTCCAAGAGAGCTTTGTTTAACGAACACGACGAACCCGATGTTTATATAATATGTTCTATTTGATATATTTAATAATGGACCTGCAAACTACGTACGTAGTCTACAAGCGCAACTTACACGATTTGATAAGGTTGATGCATTGCGCACGGTGGAAAGAAAAAGGTCAAAGTATTAGAAACATGTAATAATATCTCACAGTAGTAAAACTTTACTTTCATGCATTTATTCCACTTTATTAAATAATTTACAATTATTTTAATTTACACGACCGGTTTCGATGAGGTGGAATGAAAGTAAAGTTTTATTACTGTGAATGAATTTCCATCAAGAAGTTACAGGACTGTCAATATCAAATATATGTAATATATACTAATATTATAAAAAGGAAACCTTTGTATTTTTGTATGTTTGTATTGAATAGGCTCAAAAACTACTGGACCGATTTCAAAATTTCTTTTACTATTACTAAGAGGATTTTTTTCGGATCCGTATAAGCTATATTTTATCCTGGAAAAAAGACTTTTTCTGTGGTAGGAAAAATTGTGGACTAAGTCGTCAAGTCGTCGAAAAAACTGCCGTACGTTGACGAATCTCGCGAGCGCTGCCTAAAGGGTTAGATATGTATGATTGACTTTTATAGAAAAGTTGTAGAACTCAATAATTCCTACAAAAAAGTCCGCAATAGTATATACCAAACACTTATATATTAGCCAATATAATCACTTTTCCATAGAATAAAAGTAATCAAATTTATTAGCCTATGTTAATTGATCTTATTATCGTCAAATACTAATCCTTATCCAAATAAACTATTTATTAAGCAAGATTGTTTCAATAGCTATAAATAACTTTTTATTTTATTCCAATCGAAAAATCCATTCAAAATATATTACGAATTTAAAATTGTAATTGGTATTAAAGTGAATTATGGCCGCCGGCCGATATGTGTCGCACGACTACAACCACAACCACAAGGAAGAGGGTTGCACATGGTAAATAAAATGGGACTCCTGTGTTATTATATTATACTATATATAATAAAACTAGCGGACCCGACAGACGTTGTCTTGGTTTGTGAATTTTACAATTCTCACATCCCCTTGAATGCTGACGTCGACGAAAACTTCGTTAAAATCGTCCTGTCCGCGGACGAAGTCGCGGGAAAAAGCTAGTAATATAATAAAGATATCGATTCATCGCCAGTTGACGGACCTACCTTAATTGGTTGGACTACGCACATTGTGAATCTTGCAGACAGGCTCAGCTCTATTAGAAAGATTAGGGAAATTACAGACGAAGGCACGGCGCGATTAGTATATTTTAGTTATTTCCATAGCAGGATGTCATATGGCATCCTTTTATGGGGAAACGCTGCCG
>JAOTAV010074235.1:0-13157 GCA_026546445.1 Cyclargus thomasi | reverse complement strand
TCCAAGACCCAGGAACATTGAAAAACTTGCTCCGTCGGCGGGATTCGAACCCGCGACCCCCGGCGTAAGCTACCAACCAATTAAAAATAACAATATTTATAGACGTTTCACACTATGTGGTGTAATATAACAATATTTCACCGGGACAAGTGTCACGTCACTCTAGTCCCGTAGAAAGCCTCGGAAGACTTTTTTCTGTGACAAAGCACAACCACTACCAACCAGACAACAGTTATATATTAAACCCTTTTATACAACATAATAAACATGTTTACTATATTTTTTACATACTAGCTTTTGCCCGAAGTTTCGCACGTGTCACAAAGCATTTTTCATAGAAACTTATATAATATTTAAAAAACAAATTATTTGTGACGTTGCCATGACATGTCATGATTTTGACATGCGCAAATAATGGGTCTAGTATATTCGAAAATGACAAATAAAATAACTCAAATATGGAAAGAAACATTTTTATTTCTTCTTGTCAAGTATTTTGAAAACTTCCAAATTTGGAAGTTTCATGAAATCTTCAGGTAGTTTACCTTAGAAAGAAAATTTTTCCCAGAAGTTCATCTCTATTAGAGATGTATCGTGACTTCTACAGAAAAGTTGTAGAACTCAATTAAATGCCTACAAAAAAGTCAGCGATAATATAAACCAAACATTTATATTTTAGCCATTATAACCACATTTTCATAGAATAAAAGTAATTAAAATGATTAGCCTATGTTTATTGATCACATTATCGTCAAGTACTAATCCTTATCTAAATAAACTATTTATTGAGCAAGATTGTTAAAATAGTATAGCTATTGAAACAATCTTGCTAAATAAATAGTTTTTATTTATTTACAATCGGACAATCCATTCAAAAGATATTACGAATTGTAATTGGTATTAAGATGAATGATGGTCGCCACAAAATTTTCTTTTCAGAGAGCTTAAAAAATATATGTCCACCCGTGCGAAGCCGGGCCGGGTCGCTAGTCATTAATAAAGATACGTTTATGAATGAAAACATAATCTCAAAATTTTTAATCATGCTCTTAGGTATAAGCTCTGACTATTAACACGGGCCTAAATGCAGTTTATTCTGGATCCTTACATTTTACGTCCTTACGGCGACTACCGATGATAAAAATCTTATTTACAGTGTTATCCTGTCCGCCTTGTCCAGATAACGCTTATCTCTTTTGAGATAGCGTTCTAGGTCACATGAAAGCGTCTGCGGGCTTGGTGGGCCAGTAGAAATGTGGAAGATTAAAAATACTGACAGATATTAGGGAATAACTTATAGATTTCCTATCCAAGTGTCATAGTCAAGTGTAGAACGAAACCACGCTGGCCTTGCTGATCAGGCTTGTGGTAGACAAGTAGACTTGTTTTGGGAGCCCTTTTCTCAAAATACATTTCTTTTTCGGACTCAACGTCATTTCACGTTTGTTACAATAAGTTGAATAATTTAGGACAGCTAAGAATAACTGAGAAATTTTCTGTAAGACGACGTAAAGACAACAATTAACATTATTACTAAAGAAAAAAAAAACATATACAGAATTTAGTTAAAAAATATATATCCATAGCCGAACATATAACCTCCTCGCTTTTGGAAGTTCATACCTACCACAAAATGTTCGTCGTCTTGTACAATCAGAGCAGTTGAAACAGATAAAGATCGTATATCTAAGTAATTCGGTCGGGTTATGTCAAACTCAGCCGACAGATCACGGCTTACATGGAATTGTTCCGACCAAGTGACATAGGTCCGTCAACTTGCTCTCTTTCAATTTCCCCCATTATACATATTCTGAGCCGATGCTGATCCTTAATCCTTGCGGTAGACAAACTCGATGTATGGATTTAAACCGTACTAGATGACGCCCGCAAATTCGTTGTGCCAAATTACGCGCTAACCACACACTTTTCCGGAACAAAATCCATATCTTTTTCCGGGTCTCAAAGTATCCCCATATTAAATTTCAGCCAAATCAGTTAAGTGTTTTGATCGTAAAAGGGAAATAAACAGACATGCATTTAATAAATGTATACTGGTACTGAGTATACATTAATATAAGAACGGTCTATCTTCTGTGGGGAGGCAATGGGGTTTCCAGTTTTTAATCAATCTTTTTGCCTACGAGGCACGTATTGCTTTACTTACTGTGCTTCAGAAACTGTGACCAGTTTTGTCAGTCAATCCATGTTAACTTTACTTTCATAAGTAATCTGACTTAAAACCTTTGCCTTACTCTGCATTAAACTAGCTGTTCTTTGCCCACTTCATTAGGCGTCAATGTTGTCGCTAAACAATCCTTATCGCTTAGGGACAACTTAACACAGTACAATTTCAAATTATTGTCTTTTATTCACGAGTAACATACGCCTGCAGATAATAAAGTCGGATAAATAAGTTATGCTACTTTCGTTTAACCTAATTAGCTGGGCCTAGCAAGTTTTATGAGGAAAATGGCCGAAAAGGAAACGGAGAATTGGCAATGTATAACTATAGCTAACATACAAACGTCTTGTATTAGAACAAAGTAGTAATGATTTTGTTAAATTATTGATGATTTTCATTGTCACAACATATTATAAAGTGAAGTCCCCCGTACCTTATGTTCGCGCTAATCTCGAAAAGTTGTTAACGGATTTTATTCCTGTTTTGAATGTTCGTAAGAGGGTTGTCTGGAGGTTTTATATATGAATATCTTATTAACTTGTTTTTATTCCTTGAGCTTGAGTCGGTTTCTAAGAAAAAAAAACACGTTATGATCAGCTCTACGCAGCCCTAATATTTTAGGGTTGAAACATTTGTAAATTTTGCACAGAATATGCAACTAGCAAATTATTTCAAATGGTGGACCCGTTTGCTCAACGAAATTGATAACACCAAATGCTGCAATGCGACAGATACAGTAAGCTGTGTTATCTACCCGAGCGAGTTTCGCACAATGCCGCTTTGTATAAGAACGAGCATGTTAAATTCATTTTATGGAATAAAAAATGTTTCCGAACAAAATATAACACAATTCCGTCTCACACTTTTCTCGTAGCTATGATAGCTAATAATAAGAGATCAGTAAACGTAGAATTGTATTTAAATTATTTATTTAATAATTATTCTAGTCAGCTTTGTTTGGGTACAGTATATTTGTTTATGTTAGTTATAAATTATAATGCTTAGAATGTCTGAACCTTGTTGAGGACAACTTATCAGAAGGCAAACACTCTCGTAACTTCAATCATGGCTGAGACTAAAAGCTGACTGAACTGACTCTAAATTCTAAATGAGGATCTTTATTTCTTATTAATTTTCTTTTATTTATAAACAAATTTTTACTTAGTCTGTATTAAGCATACTACAAATTTAAAATGTCTCTGCCAATATAAAATTCATACAAAGAAATATAATTTGTATTTCAATATACTTAAATCATATCTATTGTTTCAGGAAAAGGCGTTAAAATGTCGGAAAAGAAACGAGGTGGAAGTTTTCGAAGGATATTCCCAAATTTATTTTTTTCACGTAAAGAAAAACATGGTTCTACTGAAATTGAACAAAAATTGAACCACGGGAGTGGCTCTAGCAAAAGTAATAAATATTATTCCCCTCGATCGATAATAGAACGAAAAGACGCTCATCAAGATGCAGAAAATAATGAAAGGATATACGAAAATCTCAAACTGGTGAAACCTCCCATACAGAGTAATGACACAATAAGTAACTATTCATCCAGTAGTACGCTAGTATCAGATAATTTAAAGTTTAGACATCATCTTACCGCTGACGAAGATGAAAAGACCAAATATATGGCTCGCCCTCAAGTACCACCGAAGCCTCAGAATGAAGTGACCTGTGGTTCGCCGAAGTGTAGTAGAGTTCATGAAAGTGCTAGAAAACCAGGCTATCCCGATGTGTATTATCATTCGGTAGAAAAGTTAGCAGACAAAATATCACCTATGGACGAAATAGAAATATATCGTGCCTCACAGATTCAGTCTAATCCAGCATCAGTTGGAGCTGAAATTAAGAAAGTTAGTACAAAATTTCTAATATCACCAAAAAAAGAAGCCGAAGTCCGAACTATACAACCGACGAGGGCCCGAAGTCTATCTTTTGACAAGAATAATCCAGACAGAGAGAAAAAAGATATAGTAAATAATATTATTGAAAAGCCTTACAATTACTCCGCTCCGACATCGCCCATAGCCACTTATCATAAAGTTCCCAGTATGCCTACCACCGTATCACCGTACGAACACGTCAGAAAAACTATGATCGAGGTCGAGGAGAAGCGCAACTCTATGAGCAGAACCAGCTCCCGAAATAAATCAACGCCGTCTCCCGTGCCGAAATCTCCCATGCACAAACGAGACGACTCTCTCAAGAAAGAGAAGACGAGACAACAAGTTGAAGCGTTCTACTGGCACAAAATCAAGGAGTTAAAACAACAGGAAGACGAATATCTTTTGCGTCAGTCGATAATGAATTCTGCAAGTTCGAAAGTTTCATATACTAACTCCGCTTGTAGCACTCCGAGTTCACTAATAATAGATTCGCGTACGAGTAGTTTACAACGTGGGGCCGCAAGCCCTAGTTTAAATCCACAAGTTTATGCATCCTCACCGTTCACGAGAGGAGCACCTGAGCGACGGACCGACTCATTCATTAATTCTCGAGTGTCTTATGCGGATTCGGACATCACATACAGAAATCCCGCCAGCCTGTACTCGCCTGCATCATCCGTGTCCAAATATCCAATAACGTACCAGAGAGGATCAATGAACGAGAAGAATATTAATCAGACTCCCAAAAACTATACAGATCAAGATTATCAAAGGTCAAAGAATGAGACGTTAAAATCTGATTTCTCGAAAACAGGAAACACTTTGCGGGCTTCCTATGAAATGAAATACGCCAAGAGCCCGCCACAACCACCCGTGAGGACCACAAGTGTGCCGATGGGGAGAAATTTCAAAATCGTCAGCAATAAGAAAATCTTTTTTAGTAATTCTCAGTGTTCAGAATCGGAGAGTGGTTCAGAAGCCGGAGAAATACAAAGAATTATGTGGAGTACGCCCAACAAGGGTAAGTTTTTATTTCATTACTTATTACAAATCTACATTACAAAAATTTGATCATGGATTTTTCTGAGTATATATACAAAATATTTAAAGTTATTATTATTATTAAATATCAATGCTATCACGATACACACTGCATATAAAATTCGGGCTTTTAGAAAATTTATATTCATTAGAAGTATTTAATTTCCACTTACGAGGAAATTGTTTTACTATGAATGTACCTTTCAGTGTACCCAATATTATTACATTTTCCTGGTTATTCGCACGCCTTTAACAGCTTCCCGACATGATAATATGATATTATTTTATACATTTTCTCTGAGGTAACTCGAAACTATAATTTCGTTTGAACGCGCTTAGGTCTTGAGCAACTGAAACAAATTTTATTGAATTTGGCTTATTTGTATGGGGAGGAGACCACAGTAGACGTAAATATTATGTTAATTTTTAGCGGGAAAATGTACGGTTCCTGCCTAATTCCTTATTTACGCAGGCAGAGCTGCGCGTTACGTCTGATTAGTTATATAGTACTGAGTAACACGTAAACTAAACGTGGCTTGTTAACAATTTCAAAGTTCATTGTATATTAATTGGGTGGGTCCCCCTGTGAAGCTTGTGGACAGTATTTATGTTTCATAACAAACTAAGCACCAAGGCTTGACGTGTGGGTATTGAGTACGTGCTTGAAACATATCAGGTTAGAGGCTAGGAGGGGTAAAAATTATTTATAACGCACAACATCATAGACATTTTTATATTTTAAACTAAGCTATACTCCGATTCGTCGTTTGAACTGTAAAACATTTATTATTTTACACTTTTTATGAAAATACATAGTAAAAATAATTTGAACGTAATAAAGAGGGTATACAAGATTGTCATTAAAATTTCCCGACGGGTACAGAAGGCTTTTAGACACTCGCTTAATGGCGACCTGAAATATTTATAATACATTTCCTCTTCAGCTAGAGCTTTATAAATCCAGGTTTATGTCAAACCTTTTGCATTTTATTCCATTTTAATCCTTACACGGTATTTCAAGTGCTAAATAAAAGTCAGCAACAAACGAATGGCCACATTTTTAACTACGATTTTAATTATATTTTTTACTACAAAAAGAAAATCGTATGAATCAGAAAATATCGGTGTTCCAATTGAAGACATAAGTAATAGGAAGCAGCAGGTTACTAACATTTAAAACACTGCAGGATCTTTGCGTAAATGGACGCCGAAAAATTATTTGAAATAAAAATAATGTGTATTATGATGTATAGACAAGCAATATAATAAAATTACTAAATTACCAGATTTATCAAAATTTTATGAAAAAAAGAGTATTTATATTAATAAAAAAGAGTATACTCAAAGGATGTAAAATGTTAGTTATTCGCTTCTTCTTCTTATGTCTTCAATTAGGAAATAGGGCTGGATTCGATCACTGGATTAAAATAGGTATAAATTACGCGGCCATAAAGTTTCTTCTGTGTCATTACACTTAAGTACTAATTTGTAATCTATATTAATAAATACAAATGCGAAACTAACTCTGTCTGTATGTTACTCTTGCCTTAATCACTGGAGCGATTTTGATGATTTGGTATGCAGATATTTTGAGTCCCGAGAAGGCCATAGGATACTTTTTATCCCGAATAAGGCTCCAGCATAATAAACCAATTTTGCGAGCCACATCTAGTAGAAGAATATAATATGGTATGTACTTATGGATAAAATAAAACAAATAGAAATTGTTTTCTGACCATAAAGTTTACAAAATATTTGTATTTGAAAAAAGTCACCACATGTCACACATGTATTATGCGAGCGCGACATCCGCTATTTAGAATTTGCATACTTTACCAGCGCTTCCAAAACCGCAGTATAATGGAGCGTAGCTGTTTGAATCGGATAATTATTTCAGAAGTGTGATGTTAATGGATCCTAGTGGTTAGCGCCCGTGTGGTCGCGGGAATTCTTAATTACTCTAATCGCATTTGACATTTGATCTACAAAAAGTTCGACCGAATAGCTTTGAAGCCTTTAAAAAATAGTGCTCATCACGTTCCAGTCCCGCTGAAGCCGGGATTCAGGCATAAATAGTAGATCTTAGTTTATAAGTAAATGACTTAGTTTGGCTATCTAGGTGGAGTAATATTTCAAAAGCCGAAACAGAAATTCCTAATTGAAAATATCGGCCGTCTAGCTATCACACTGTTTTTTTACTATACATCGTCTAGCTATTATATCGTTTTTAAGGGTTCCGTACCCAAATGTAAAAACCGGACCCTATTACAAAGACTTCTAATGCCTGTCCGTCTGTCTGTTTCTAGGCTGTATCCTAACCAAGGTAATAACTAGAAAGTTAAAACTTTCACATTATTTCTGTTGCCGCTATAATAACAAATACTAAAAACAAAATAAATTAAATATTAAAGAGTACAGTAAACATGTTTTTGCTATTTCCTTCCTTAATAATAGATTGACGAACTCGGCGCGTTTCCCATTGGCATCAGTTTTTTGGCCTAATTTTCTTTTAAAAATGTTGAACTTTTTATAAATTTTATTTTTTTTTACAATTTTTTATTTCAAAATTTTAGTAATAAGTTTCCCTAATTTTTTTTTTCAAAACGGCACTTCGCCGGTTTTTTACTCATAGCGCTTAAATCTCTAAAACAGAAGATTGAATTGTCATAACCATGCTCCCTTTATCAGAGAAATCTGAGGAAAGGTAGCATTTTCAAAAATCGGAAACGCACAGATCGTGAGTGCAATAATTGAAACAAGGATTCAATTTAAAGCCCGGCGTATTTTCGTACGTAAAATTTTCAAAAGCCAATTACCCATGCAACCTCACGTAGGCATTGGTGTGTAATTTGCTGCCTTTGCATGTCCGGTGGTAATAAACGTGTTCAAATAGTTTAAATACCGACTTTTAACACGTGTGTTACCATTGCTTTTGCAAAATTTTGATAATTACTAGGATCGAAATTACAAAGAAACTCAAAAATGTATGTTAACATCTATAATATATCTACTACTAAATTTGATGTAATTTGCAAATAAATCTATTTTATTTACAAAGTGTTCAACTAAAAGTTTGACGCGATAAAGTTTGTTTCTTATTTCGTATTTTATTTCTATATTAAAGTTTATGTATAGTTTATGTTTTAATTAGTGGTGGAAGTTCATAGGCAATAATTTTCCGGTATAAAAGTGTATAACGTAAAACTCATTAGTTCCTTTCCCGCTCGTCACTGCCATCAGCGCCAAAAAACCGCATATCAAATCGCCTTACTATGGCTAGGCTTATCGTCAGTCCAAAGTATTTTTAATATTGAGGGGCAGTGGTTAATGTGTTTTAAGGAATACGCAGGTCGGTACTTAATACCAAGTTATGTATTCAGAAGTTCCCGTTAGAAGCTATTGTGCGGAGGTATTTTGTACTTTTTCATCATGAAATTCACATCGGCTTTCAGCTGAGAGCTTGAAAGGATCAAATGTCGACCGTAGGCTTTCATGCGGGCGGGTGAATTACCGGAAAAACTTAGAACATATATATTATATAGAACACATTTTTACTGCCGGTATTACTTGTCAGTATTGTTTCAACTTTGAACTTAAAATTAATTAAATTTAAGTTAGTTTAATCTCTTGATATATCGTAAGGCATAAGAGCAATAGATCCAGCAATCTAGGTCGTAGCGTATTCTATGCCTTGGGCCTTGTCCAATTAGACGCTGCCTCTTAGTAACCTACATAATATCATAGAGAAATAATGCTCATTGTATTTGTATGCTAGCTTATGACTTTTTTTTGACTTATTTAAATTTATTTAACATAGATTTCTGTACAATTGTATGTTTAAAATTTTATACGACTGGCTTTCGAGAAATCTTCTTGAAGAAGAAATCTTAAGTAGGGATTTGATATTTTTACTTACTCTACTTAGGTAGGTATTTTGAACGGTTAAAACCAAAAATGTTTGCTTAACGCATGTCTAATTTCATATAGTAAGTTTTAATTCTTAAAAATCTCGAAAGGTCCTTTAAGAACCTTAGATATGAAACATTTCCGAAATTTCATTTATCGCCCCGTGTCTAAGGCGATGATGACACTTCCCAGAGAAATAATAATTTGGAATTGTCGGTCCCAAACTCACTAGATTCGGTCCGAGATGCTTTTATCATTCTCATGAAAAATAATGATGACATGGCAGGCGGGCGCGGACTG
The DNA here is from genome assembly GCA_026546445.1 of Cyclargus thomasi. Taxonomy (NCBI): domain Eukaryota; kingdom Metazoa; phylum Arthropoda; class Insecta; order Lepidoptera; family Lycaenidae; genus Cyclargus; species Cyclargus thomasi. The sequence continues at coordinate 3,839 of JAOTAV010074235.1, read as the reverse complement.
AGTCCAACTTTCCCCAACTTTCAGCGGTTCGAACGACAATTTGTCCTGAACCCGTGAACCGGGATGCGTCTAAACTTGGACGTGGACTTATTCGAGTTTCTTCGTGTCGGTTTTGTTGTCGATTGTTGAGAAATTGTTTGCTTAGGCATCAGATTCTTAAGCTAAAGATAGTAGTAGTAATGAAAGTCGTTTAATAAATAACTATGTCGAGGTATAAAACGGTATAAAGGTAAAGGTAAGGTATAAGTGCCTCAAGCTTTTCAAAAATCCAAAGACTACTAAACTCGATTAGTCTGTTCTATAGGGCTTATATAGCGGAATAATAAAAAATATTCATATTTGTGAGACAACTCTTAAATATTAATACATTTTAGATTAACATTAATAGATTCACAGAACACATCTACTTACCAATTATAAATAGTATAATCCCTATAGGTTTGGAAAAAAATTACTGTGGCATACGATCGAACAGACAGACATGACTAATCTATAAAGGTTCCGTTCTTGCCGTTTGGCTCCGGAACCCTAAAAAGAGTACTCATAAAATATATTGGTCTACCCGCGTACAAGAGAGACCCGGATAGGGAATTAGTGTCAGATTACGTATCGTATAGAACTTAATAACTGCGGTATATCCCGGTTCTGAACCCATAAGACCGTACCCTACCGTTACGGATTTGAGATTCAGTATTAGGTACCTGTAATATGACCGGTCAGAGGTGGGCTATTTTTGCCCCATCGATTTCTTTACCAGAATAAACCTTACTTTCATTGTTAGATGAAGACTAGTTATCTGGGGTTTTTTCACTATATGCTAAATAGACATTGCTTGTTAAAAAAGAATTTAATAAAATTAAAAAAAAAAAAACGTCCAAGTGCGAGTTGCGAGTGCACTAACCATATTAGAGCAATCATAGGTAAAAATTGTGTTTTTGTATTAGAGCTCACCTTAATCATTAATTTTATTTAAATTTTATTGCTGATTAGCAATAAGAAAGTATAAACACAATGTATTTAGTGTTTAAAATTAAAACTTCAAGTGTCTCCCTGTTACCATTATTGATATCGACCAAAAAATAGCAAAAAAATCATGTTTGTTGTATGAAGCACCTCTTATTTATTAAATAAGTTTTTGTTTTAGTATTTATTGTTATAGGGCCGCCATAACAGACATGTATGTCTGTTATGTATTATTTATAATAATCATTTATTTAGTTTAACATTTACTTTTTACTTTGAACCTAAGGTGCCCATTGAAAATCAGCGAAACGGATCCGTCCTCATCAATGCTGTATGGGAACCGATTTGATATTATATAGCTAAGCTGTTATATCATGTTATTAGTTATTTTTAAATACCAAATATAAATCTTTCTTTTATATTTGGTATTTTAACGTAAGAACGTAAGAACGGTAAAAGTTAAAAATTTCACAGATTAAATCTGTTACAATTTTAACTTTTACCGTTCTTGAGATACGGCCTGGAGACAGACATACGGACAGACGGAATGACGGATGGACAGACAGACAGACGGACATCAAAGTCTTAGTAATAGGGTCCCGTTTTTACCATTTGGGTACGAAACCCTACTAAATAATAAATGAGTCTTCGTAACTTATTTGAATAGAAAAATAAAGTGATTGATAACTCTATTATATTACTTGCCTTTGCTTGCGGTTTCTTCGCTCGCATGAAACTTGAAAGTCGCATTAAAAATACGATTATTTTTGTAAGCTCCTTTGGAAACATGATGTTTTTTCAAGACCGAAAGTAACATTTTACAATATACCCTATCAATTAAGTCTATGCCAAAAATCAAGTCGATTGGTTGTTTCGTAGAAACGTAAAGGAACAAACAAATACACATTCCCATTTATAAAATACGTATGGTTACTGTCTGATTTTACTTACAAATATCTACATGCAGTGGCGTAACTACAAGGTGGCAAGCCGGCAAAATGCCACGGGCCCCCAGCCGGAAGGGGCCCCCGATCAGCCCCCATAGACAAGTGGCAAGCCATCATTTTGTACAATAACCGCTTGACGTGTTTTTGTATTGGTTTGACATAGTGGAACGAAAACGAATTTGTCACGGGCCTCGAACGGTATAGTTAAGTGCACTTGACGTAATGGTTATCCCAGTGGCGTAGCGTGGGTATCGGCCGCCCAGGGCGGAGGACAATTTGCCGCCCCCTAGGATCGTAGTCAAATAAAAATCGCAGCGCGGACACGATCTAATTGAAAATAATTTTTGGGGAAGAATCTTCATCATTATTTTGCAATCACGCACGTAGGTACGTAATTCGTAGATTCCGTTACAGGATAACGATTGAAATATTCCGTGCTTTTTTTAAATGGTCCGAATTTGTAAATGACTTAGAAATATGAAATGTTCAAATATTTACAATATTTTATTATTTTCTGTGAAATTTTGCCGCCTCCTATAAAATGTCGCATCGGGCGGCCTTTTAAGTGTAGGTGGCGGCAAAATTCAGGCACTTGAAATTCGTTTGATGTATCTGATCCCGTTCCCTTTTTTGCCACTATGTGATTTCTCTAATATACCATTATAATTACTTCTGTGTAAAATAACTAGGGAGTTTTCTTACTCACTCACATTTTTTCAGACTTCAGATTCAGATTGATTTTGAAAAAAATCCAAAAATTTTCTGATTATTTCCCTTTTTTTGAAAATTTTATTTTTGGCTCGGGGAGGAGGATGACGAAATAAAGGTTGGGAAAGCCTGGTATAAAGGTTAAGTCAGAGGACAGAGTCTTGTTAACAACATATTTACCTATACAGTTCCGAGGGCCAGCACTGAACGGTATATAGGCGTAGCGGTGCCACGTGGGTACCGCTAGAAACCGCTCCGGTACGAATTTGAGGGGCTCCACGAACTGGTCCGCCCGTCGCTGCATGTCGAATATCGATACAACCATCTCCGTGTTGTTCACCAGCATACCGTTCTCTGAAAAAAAATATACCTTTAACGTGTGATATAAAAATACAAAAACGAACATAAAGTAAACATTTTAAATAAAATATTAACATTTAAAATAAAATATAATAAATGTAATGTAAATGGGTTTTTTGCTCTTTCCATTACCATATTCGCAAAAAAACGGAACACTTATAGATTCGTCGAGTCTGTCTGTCCGTCCGTATGTCAACACACTTTTCTCCGAAACTATTTTATTTAAGGCTATAATATTGGTTTAGTAAAAACACAGACACAGACAGACAGACTTGACGAATATTAATAAAATAAAATATTTAAATCTTTACATGCAATTAAACTTGGTGTGTATGTGTTTTCTGTAAACATCATAAAATACTCTGTTAAAAATAAGTAATTAATTTTGTTGGGTACTCTACTCCCCATACTTAGAACTAAAACTGAAAAAATGTTTGGGGTCTTTGAAAATGAAACTGACGTTTCTGATGTCACGTCGGCAAGAGGCTGGGACTCAAGATTCCGTAAACATATGTATAATGGAGGAAATTGGGAGAGAGCCAGTTGACGGACCAATGTCATTTGGTCGTAATGAACAAAACAAATGATGTAGGTCAACTGGCTCTCTTACAATTGCCTCCAATTTACATTGACCTTCCTCAAGTCGACACCACCTATAACTACAGGCGGCGCCTTTTTGGGAAACCCCCTCCTTTTTGAAAGTCAGTAAAAAGCTCACAAACTAAGAGTTTCTCTTAGGCCCGGCTTACATTTAATTAAGTACAGTAGCGAGTTAACAAAACGGTCAGCTAAAAATTAAGTATTAAGTGACGTTCAAACGTAGGCGAGTTAAGTAATCATAAGTTGCTGGTTCGATAACAA
>JAOTAV010074224.1:0-13157 GCA_026546445.1 Cyclargus thomasi | reverse complement strand
TGACTTGACTCTGACTGTATTGACGTTTTATTTTTACTCTGACTAGACTTTAGACTTGACGAAATTTATGTAACGTTGCTAAAAATTATTGTAACAAGAAAATTGGTTTCCCGCCTCTACTTGACACTGGCCATGGTTGTAGCCGAAGCGCCATACAAATAAATAAATAAAATAAAAAAAGAGAAGAAAGTAATAAAAAAGGGGAAGACGATAAAAAATGCTACTGAATACTGACCACTGGCGTTCCAAGCACCCTCGATCTGGAAGGCGGACGTGGCGGCGCCGAACTGGAACTCCGCCGGAAACTCGTAGCTCCCCCACACGCCTCCCACACACAAAATACTAAAAAAATATATACATTTTTTTTAATTTTTAGATAATAATTATTATGCCATATCACCATGATTAAGTAGCTTCGATGCTTGCTCTAAATAAATGTTTTATTTGATAACAACATTCATTAGTTATAATTAATTAATGAAATACATAAGTCATAGATTCAGTCGGCAATAAAAAATAATCGTTTCTAATTAAGATCCACAAGGATCTTTAATTTCGTCTTTGGCACAAGCCAAAGACGAAATTTAAAAACCAATTTCGGTTTATTTAAAATTAAGTACATAATTAAACAATTGATGTTTGCTCATTATTTAAGACACTTAATTATGTTTAACTGCTTAATAATCCACTCTAAATAACATTAATCACTCTAGATAATGGAGGTCTAAGTAGGTCTAGTCTAGAACATTATAAACTTTAGAATCTGGACACTAATTCAGGCATTTCGTAAATATGAACTTACCATAATACGACTACTCCGTACCCAAACATCTCCGCGACTGTCGGAGATAACAGCTCACAATAAATATAACATGTTATTGTTATCTCATCATAATATTTTTATGACGCTTGTTAATTTAAGGGACCAGTGATGTTTATTAACCACTTTTCGTTGTTCACTAAGCCCAGCCGGGCCGGCGAGCCTAGCTAGACATTTGAACAACAAAATCTTCAAAAACAAAAAAACCGACTGTCCACACCGTTGTGATTTAAACATCGAGTTATGTATACTCCTAGAATGGCCATTTAAGCCCTTGATTTTGACACCCTACTCGACCAATTTAGTAGGAAATAAATTTTCGGACCTCACAATTTGGATTTTAAAATCTTATCATAACCCACCGTTTTGTAATTTTTATTATCTTCATAATATATCCAGTTTCACACGCACAGTAAATACAAATCTAAAGGCACCTCTCGAGCCAAAAAAACCTTTAAGCCGTTTAGGCTGTAGATCGTGCCAAATAATGATTTACACATACACACACACATACTTTAGGAAAACACTACCCTCCTTCTGACGCCGTAGGGTAAAAAACGGTTTCTCGTCTATCACTCTGCATACTAGCTCCGAAATTAGGCATTGAAATCTTACAATTGGGGTGACATTTTCTAGAGAATGCAATTTTATGTTTTTATATACGTAAGGGAAGTTAGTGGGTTTGTGGGTTCGTCAACCTTGTCATTCGGCCGCCATATTGGAAGTATGTTTTGAAACTTTATATGAAAATGCTGGTCCTGTAATAAAAAATTATAAAGATAATTCTGACCAACAATTTCAATCTGAACAACCGATAATTATCCCGTGTACTAAATTCAAATAGACTAGACTATACCGCTTCCTGTGTTCACCGAGAGGCGCGTGCCGTTGTCCGTGTCCAAACAAAGTAGTTTATTTTTCTGTCGCGGTTTTTAGAAATTTACCTGCGAAAGTATATAAATAACTATTGATTGAAAGGATCAATATGCTTGTCAAATAATCAGTCTCAAGGAGCACGAGGCTCATAAATACTTGTAAGTCCCCAGAACCCCTATCACATATACGTAGTCTATGCGAGGGAAATTGTGAAGTGATCTGGAGGCCTAAAAAGATCGACCTTTGTAATAGGAATATTGCAAAGGAATTACTCGGCAATTTATTTTAGTTCATTTTGTTAAAAAATCGAAAAGTATTGATAAAATACTTTCAAAATCAATTTATATTAAGTATGAAATTACTTTTCTTGCGAAATTAGTACTTATTTACAAGAAAAATAAACAAATGAATTGCTCTTAGCAATATTGCTAAGTGACCTTTTTAGGTCACCATTTCTTGCTATAATACTGGCCTCAATGGTTCTACGGCGTGTGTTCTGGTGAAATCTGCATTAGTATCATATAATGAACAAGTATTTACCCGCGTATTTGTCTACGTCGAAATGATTTATCCCACGAGATAATTTAATTGGATAAAAAAGTATCCTATATTCAAACTCAGCTAATACCCCACCTGTATACGGAGCCCGTCGGACGTGAGTTCAACTCGCGCTTCGTCGATTTTCTAGATATTATTATAGTCTATGTCGCATTGTCATTATGACAGTAGTACTAGTCCTACTGTCATAATGACAAATAAATGTAATTCTTTCGGCGTCATATTGCTAGCAATATGACGCCGAAAGAATTAAATCGGAGCAGTACTTTATGAGTTACATAATATTGTTATTTTCCTACTTTTAGGTAAAATCTCTCCGCTTTATAATGTATGAATTAAACAAGGAAGCTAAATTACTTTGACAATGAGTTACCGAGTACGTCACTACCTACTCCGGTAATTTCGAATACATATTCGTCATCGATTCTGTACTTGATTTAGATAACCTGGATGTTTAAAAATTTAAAAAAAAATGTTTAGTTGAGTAAGGAGACTTAGGTATTGACGCTTGGCAACCCTTTTTATTAAAATTGGATCCTAGTCTCCTAGACCTAACATTAGTTCAGTTAGTAGACAAAGTAGTAACTTTTTAGGGTTCCGTATCCGAAGGGTAAAAACGAGACCATAATACTAAGACTACGATGTCTGTTCGTCTGTCTGTCTATCTGTGTGTCTCCAGGATGTATCTCAACAAACTGTAATAGCTACAGAGTTGAAATTTTCGAAAAATGTAAATCTGTTGCCGCTGTAACAACAAATATAACCTAAAACAAAATAAATAGGATATTTAAGGATGGCTCTCACACAAAAAAAATATGATTTTTGGCTAGTTTTTAGTCTTTTGCTAAGATGTTAGCTGTTTAACTTTCGGTAATATGTTTCCTCAATTTTTGCTCTCTACTGGTACGGAACCCTTCTTGCGCGAGTCCAACTCGCACTTGGCCTATATTGAGGTCGTGCTCTTGAAACGGTATTTAAATGAGCGTATTCGGTCGTATGGTTTTATTTTGGATCCCGGAAGCATGTAATTACGCGACATAATTTCAACTACTTAACAATTTTTCAAATACTCCACCGACTAGTTAACAATACTTATAAAGGGTTTTATTTCATTTAATAATGTAATAGAAGAGGGGGGAAGACAATAACTCAGTAACCGCACTGTAAAGTCCCTATGACCACACCGTTAACAATATCTGCGCGCCAAATTCCCTTTTGTCCTCGATGTTTCTTGCGCATTTCATTATCAAATTAAATAACGTTTATCAGTTCAATAAACTGTTATAAAACTTATCGCTCGAAGGATTGTTCGGCCTTCATTTTAGGTGAGAAATTTGAATTAGGCACTTTATCTATTAAGCCACTGGCGAATAACGCTAGTGGCTTTATAATAGATAAAGTGCCTAGTTACAAATACGTAATACCAGGCCTGTCGCTCTCGCGTGTGACAGTATTAAGCTGTAAGTACCCCTCCGGAGGGGCATATCACCAGGGCCTCGATGCGAGTTTTTTTATTTAAAAAAATATTTTAATTTCTTTAATATTAAAATAAATATTCGTCGGCGTCACATGCTAGTGGTAGCCCATGCGTGCGAGTGTTTTGTGTTGACAAAGAAAGTGAAAAAAATTGCATTCATTTCAAGTTTCTATCACGCAAATCCTTTATAATACGCATGTCAAAATAATTTCGTGTAATAATAAAGTCACAGAAGTTGTTTATATATTTTGACGCTTCATATGGCAAGATATAGTCGGCATGACGTGGTCGACTGTGATTAGCTGATATACATATCAGCCAATCACAGTAGACACCTCTTATTTGTGATTGGCTAGTGGAAAAAAGACGAAGAAGAAAATTTTTAAAACTAAAAGTTCTATTTTCTTTTCGTAAATTTTCTGGAATTTGCAAAACTTAATTGTGATTTTAAGTAAAAGTGCTGTGTATTGTCGTAAAAGAAACCATTACAAATACTTATTTAGATAAAAAGTCATTGAATTTATGAGTAGAACAAAATGATACCTTCATAGTAATATTTTTAATACAAATAATGTTGGTGAGAATTTGCATTTTTGTACTTATAATTTACCACATACATTAAATAATGTTTTATAACAAAAACAATAAATTACATAAGTATTCTGTGCAGAAGACCCATTTTTAAACGTTTGTTATTTTTAAAATGTCTATTGTTGTGTCGTATTAGTGAATTTAATTAGATGTTAAACAAAATATGTTATACATTTAGGATTAATGAGTAAAATGCATTTTTCATAGAAACTTTCATCCCCAATTTTATCTCCTTGGAGGTAGGATTAGTTAAAAATCTATTTTTAGTAGATGCCCTCGTAATAACATCTACCTGCATGACAAATTTCAGCTCAATCAGACCAGTGATTTGGGATGTGCGTTGATAGATCAATGTTCAAAATTAGATTTAGTGCAAATCTATGACACATGAACACATAAAAACTTTTTGTTCCCACGGCGGGATTCGAACTCGCGATTTCCGAAGCATGGCTCTCCTATGGCAAAGTGTTTCGAGATGTCTGTGTATTTAAGATTGTTTTGTATATATTGATGTTAATGGTAGCTACACTATAATTATCATTATAGAAATCAATAAAAGTTTCTAAATTTAATTTGTTTTATTGCTGAATTCACCTTTTTGAGCTGAGAATAATCATTCTTACGTAAAATTATGTGTTTTAATAAAGCTTTCTTCTTGCTTTTTTTTTAAATATTTTTGTGGAATGTTAGGTCCCAACGTTGGTCTCAACGCTTAGCACTATAAATAAAAAAAATTACTCTAGCATCAAATTTGGCTTCAATTTAAAAAAAACAAAGCAGTTTTTTTTCTTTAAGCCTCGCCTCTTATCTTCCATTCTCTTTGAAAAGTAAGACAATTTGTTTCTAGCATAGTCACTTTTCAGTGATTATTTTATTTCCTCAAAATAACCTGTAGCAGTCTTAAACAACTTCAAAATGGATGTAATTTTGAATGCTGCGAAAACGCTGTCGGACGTTACTAATCGCAAAAGAAACAACGACTTTTATTTTTTCCCTTACATTAATAAGATTATAAATTAAACTTTAATTTTAAAAACTCCTGAATCTTATTATATATAATTCTTCTGTGAGTGTGTATGTCACTGAACTTCTCTTAAACGTCTGGACAGATTTTGATGAAATTTTTTGTGTGTGTTCAAGAGGATCTGAGAATGGTTTAGATTCACAAAATAGCTCGGCAGGACAACATCCTGCGGGGTCAACTAGTACTATATATAATTCTTCTGTGAGTGTGTATGTCACTGAACTTCTCTTAAACGGCTGGACCGAATTAGATGAATTTTTTTGTGTGTGTTCAAGGGGATCTGAAAATGGTTTATATTCACAAAATAGGCAGAATTCAAAAAACTCGGCAGGACAACGTCTGTGGGGTCAACTAGTCTAAATATATATCATTCTTGTGTGCGTGAGTTTGTCATTGAACTCCTTTCAAACGACTGGACTCATTTTGCTGATTTTTTCTTTGCGTGTTCGAGGGGACGTAAGAATGGTTTAGTTTCACAAACCAAGACCGGCAGGACAACATATGTCAGATCCGCTAGTTTAATTATAATATTTAATATATTAAGTATAAAAGGTATTAGCAAGTATTTTCTAGAACAGACCAGATTCTTGAGGTGAGATCGTGTCGCTTTGTCCGGTCACAATCACTCCCGTCTCTCTATCTTTACAAAAGATCTGAAAATAATACAATAGATATAATATAATAAACATATCTATGTCATGACCGTTTAAATCACATACTCGGTAACCTAACCGAGCAAGTGTGTGATTTAATAATAATAATCATAATAATATCTATGGACACTTCACACCACGTCAGTCTGGCCCCGTGCTAAGTACCCGAGGGTGTGTTACAGACAACGGAAATATATTTAATACTTATTATACTATACACATATTTAAGATTTTTATTACATGATACACATATTTAATACACATCCAAGACCCAGGAACATTGAAAAACTTTTTGTTCAGACGGCGGGATTCGAACCCGCGACCCCCGGCTTAAACTACCAACGCGCTTACCAACCAACTGAGCCACAGAGGTCGTCTAAAAGATTTAAGCGGTTATAATAATATAGAGTCATTTCATCATCAGTGTTTTTGCTCAAAGAAAGCTTCTTTGGATAGTTCTGTTTATTACTATAAGTAAAAACCGGCCTAGTGCACTTGCGCACGAAGGGTTCCGTACCATAGAGCATAAAAATGAGAAGAAACGTTTTAGAAAGTTAAACAGCTTTAACTAGTCACGTCGTATGAAGCGATAGCTCGATGTAACTGCTATGCCATCTAGTATCAAAAGGAAGAAACTGTCCAAAAATACATTTTTTATATTGTTTTTTTATTTTTTATATGAAAGCCCCTGAAACATTTAAATCATTTTGTTTTTAGTATTTGTTGCTATAGGGGCAAGAGAAATACACATTCTGCGAAAATTTCAAATCTCTAGCTATAACCGTTCTTCAGATACAGGCTGGAGACAGACAGACGAACTGACATCGAAGTCGATAGTAATAGGGTACCGTTTTACCCTTTGCGTACAGAACCCAAAAAATCTGCAAACTTAAGGTTAATACAGTAATTTCTTTTTTATTTCAGTCTAAAAATTAAGTTTTATCGCGCATCCATAGTCTTTTATTGCCAATAAAACAATTTAAGCTTAGCATGGAATTAGACGCCATGATATGTATATTTGTCGTCTTGGGCATTTGTCTCACAATATACTGCCTCTTTAAAGAAATTATTCGTAACTTATGTCCGTGAAATACTTACTAGGATGTTGTAAGTGAAATCAGATTGAAAAATATACTCCGCCACGTATTTTTGATTGGCTTCGTCAATATTCTCATGGTTTATGATTTTTGTGTCTTGGTCGCTACGTTGTATTCTGACCGAAATTATTTCTGCATTATAAATCTTCGGCAATATTAATAAAATGTTTGCATTAATATCTGAAATTAAATTAATCTACATAAAATGGGTATTTAGATAACTCTAACTCTAATATTAATAACTTTTATGATTTTATTCAATGAGTAATCTTTAAATAGGACATTTGCGCTAGGGTACCACGGACCCACAGTTTCAACTCCGAAATGAAGAAACATGACAGAAAAATCGGATAGCTTTAATTTTTTTTTAAAAGGATCGGCCCACCACACATTCCCACCACTGTATTCTGTGTCGCCAGGACCGCAACGGTATCCAACCACTAAAACCCTATGATACTATCTCAGGGAGCACGGGGGACATAAATAGTTTTCACTTGTCAATTGCTTCAAAGTGAAACGTTCCGAAATCGGAACAGTTCCCGGAATCGCTTAGTGAATCAACCCGCTGGTTTTTTCCAGAAAAGCAATAATTTAAACTTATTTCAAATGTTTTTTTTACTTTTAACACTTAACGTTCTTTATGTTTGAAGTTTCAACCATCACTCAAACATGAAGAACGTTAAGTGCTAAAAACACATTTTCAACTTACTGGGTAGAGGCTTCGACGACGTTTCCATCAGAGAACTAGGCCTCTTCGGCGAGAATCCATATTCGAATTTAATTGCTTTTCGTCTGTATAGGGCTGCTGTAGCTTTGCCGTCACAGTTTATTTCGATATTATAATTTCCTACTTGTGGTTGAATGTTTACGACCTGTAATTCACAATTAATTTAAAAGTTATTAATATAATTTCAGGTCAAAGGTAAAGTTTGTGCAATCGTTGAAGTTACTTTGTTTTAGGCCCTTCTTCAAGGTTTTTCGACCGGAGTTCAGTTATTCACTAGCTTTGGTTTGCAAACGCCTAAAAAAATCACTTAACAATGAAACCATTCAAAAGTTTTGACTCTAAAGCACTGGACGTAAGATAGATAAAATAAAAATGAATAATTTACAAAAAAAGGGACAAACTTGGAAGAATATATGATAGTGTGTGATTTCATGAAGTTTTATTATTGTGATTTTACATTTTTTCGGGAATAAATTATCCTATGTCCTTTCCCAAGACTCAAAGTATCTCCATACAAAATTTTATCAAAATCAAATCAGGCTTGTGGTTTAGGCACGAAAGGCACGAAAGCGGAACAAACAGACACAGACAGACAGTACCTCTGTACTTTCCCATTTATATTGATATCAAACTTTTAAGTTTCAACTGCAAGGCGACAACGAAAAGATCTTGCAGCATCGGCAACTGTTCCACACTCGCGACCTACTAGTGCTGTACATGACGTGACGTTTCAGTAGTATCATAAAGTTATTTATGGCTTAGCTTCATAATTAACAATTACAAAATCATTAAAAAATATACTTTGTAGATTAATGAGGGATAGATAACTTACTAGACTTTGATGCGTTCTCATTATCGTTTGAAGCCTTGGTCGTTCTTTAGCATCATTTAATATTTCAAACTGCGGAGACAGACACGACACACCAGCGATTAGATTTTCCGTATACACATCTATTGGGATCTAAAAAAAGTATTAGTAAGCCAATGGTCGTACTATACATTATATATAATGTATAGTACGTATATAATATGCCTAGTAAACTTACGGAGAAGTTTTTGGAATATTCGAATGTATCAAACGACTTAGCTTCCGTCCAATCGACGTTGCTTAATTCTCTCATGACAAAAAAGGCCTGAAAAATTTTAAAATTAAATTAATCACAATGAAATAGCTAACAATATTAACCTTAAAAAAAATAAAATACTATTATGTTTAGAGGAAATTAAGCAAATAAATAAAATAAAAACTTTATTTGAAAGGCCTAACACGCTACATATAACACGTACAATGTTGAAGAAATGAAACCCTTACCAGGCTGGGTACCAGAGTGGCGTTGCCTCGTTGAAAGGCCAGGAATTATCCTTGTACTTGTACCTTTCAACGTGGCAATGCTATGGGGTATACCATGGTCAAGACATATAGAGCCAGGTACGCTCAAACTGGTGACCAGTCACCAGAGCAGTTTTCGCTTTAACGCCCCAAGAACGGTCCATTTCCACGGCAAAGCGATCAATCAGGTAATTTTTAAACGAGTGTTAAAAGATATCTTAGTAATAATTTATTTCTTAGTCTACCTACTTGGTGAAAACTTCGACTATTCAGGTAAAAAATGGATCCTTGGCAGCTTTTTACTATGTCATAATACACATCGTCCGTGAATTCACTTTCTAGACAGGTCCCGCTAACAAAAATAAACACCTGAAATGTTTAAAGTGATCTAAAAATTATAAAACAAGATAATTGTATAATCAGAGAATCTGCAACATAGCCAGATTGCGGATTTAAGTATATTGGTCGGGCTACGTCGCGTTATGTCAAACCCATACTTACGTAACGCGATGATGACTTACATTGAATTGACATATTCCGACCAAATGACCTAATGACGTAGGTCCGTCAACTGACTCTCTTTCAATGGGAGAACCCATGGTACATTGACGCTACGTCTGAAGACATAATAAACTACTGGCCCGCCCACAAAATTTTTGGGTAAACTTGCAGGAGACGTTTTTTGGACAAAAAAAGAGTAATGAGATTCAGCACTATGCCATCACTTGTAAGCTGTGCAACTCCAGAGAATCCAAAGTGCTCGACAAGTGAGCCCATTTTGGTCATATGCTTTTGTACGGTATTTTAAGTTAAAAAAATTAGTGGGCGCCCCAGTAGTCATGATTTTAAATTCATTTATATTTTAAAAATCTCTAAAGCACAATTAGAAATATGATTTGCCGAAAAACTTATTAGGCAAGCGAAGCCATCCTTCTTACATATGTGTTAGCCATCTGTATACTCCCCTTACACTTTACGGAAAAAACTATACGAGCTATAGGTTTTGGCATTAAAATAGTATTTGGTGTGCATATTATGTCTATATGTGTTTAAAATATAATGGTAATAATAAAAATAATATTGTACCACTAACGCCATCTATGAGGTGACACGTGCAACTGTAAAGTTAAAATTATCTTAGCAGTTGCACATCTCAACTCATATATGGGATTTTTATAATTATCTTAAATCATCTTCGTATCTACGACGGTTACGACCATCATCGAGTATCCACATGTTGTATCCAAAACCGTTAAAAATATGTCACATTCATAAGAAGGCTTTGGGAAACCCAATCTCATATAATTTCGGAAATCCCGCGAGCCCTTCAAAAACCGGGCTTTTTTTTAGTTCGTAGATTTTTTTTTTCTGTGTTGACGTTAGACACAAACCTGACTGAGACGTTCTCTACATAACCTTTTCACATCGTCTGCCATATTAGAGTCTTTCGCTTGTGCATCAGTGAATACATAGATATACGATTCTGGTTTGCTTGCTTCAAGAGCTGTTTTGATAGCATTTACTGTGACTTCCGGGCAGTTTCCCTCCCATCTCAGGTCCAATGTTCTCAAAGCGTCTACGAAGCCGTCGTGAGTTGTTGATGACGAAACTGTACCTACATCTGTAACAATCACTTATACTCAGCACACAACATTGTTTTGTTGATGCTATGTTTATGTTATCTCTGTATGATAATAATTTAATTATGTCTCGTCTGCGTGCATTGTCACCGAACCCTTTATGAAAGACTGGATTGATTATAACAATATTTTATGTGCGTTTCGGCATGGTATAAAAATACTTATATGTTTGGGATTTGGGGATTTTAGAATGGTTTAAATTCACGAATCAGCCCGAGAAAGAAGTTCCGGTCGGGTTCGCCAGCATACTTCAAAACTCTATAAACATAAAATATCAATATTAATCAATTCCAAAGAATCAAGAAGTACCTACTAAGTACCAGCTAGATAACACTTACAACGCTTGTTGTGGTTGATGAACCACGGGTTTTTTTAATCATATTATTATTATTATACAATATTCATAATGAATAATATTACAAACATGTAAATTATCTTACACAAATAATAAATAATACTATAAACACAAATTATATAAATAAATATTTACTAAAATAATTTACGAATTGAATAGTTTATACTGTACATAATAATATGTATGAAATATCATAAAGATGACATTAAAGTTTGTTCCTCACGCTAAAACTGCTGCACCGATCTGGCTTTAGGAAGGATACGACGGTCACCGGGTCATCTATATTCACAACTAATTGATGTCCGCAACTTCGTTGCGCGAAAATTTGTATAATACAGGAACCGTACATTTTCCCGTGATAAAAAGTATCCTATGTGTTGCCTTGACTTAATAGCTATTAAATAAAAAAAGGTTTATTACAATCCGTTCAGTAGTTTCAGAGATTAGCGCGTACGAACAGACAAAGAGATAAACAGACAAACAGACATTTTTTTGTTGAGTTTTTATTACTGTTCCTAATTACCCATATTGATTAGTTTGTGAAAATATTAATTGTACATACACCCCAATTTTACTGTTTTATTATAAGTGAAGATAATTTGTACCAATTTTATGACTCAGATAACATAATTATCCGTTCTGATTAAACATCTCATGAAGTACATTTAACTAATACAAAATCACCAACTCACTTGGATCGGCAAACGGAACTAAGATGTAATTATTTATCTTCTTGTTAGTTATACTTTTTAATGTCGGGTATAAATTGTCTTGGATTGAGCGCAATTCCTCTCGCATCGACGCTGACACGTCCGAAACGATCGTCAAACTTTTTTCTCCGGACACAAGGGGGATGAAAAAGAAAATTATTACTTTGGAAAACATTTTATAACACCGTGCGTCAGGGTCGACGCTGACAGACTAGAATAAGCTCAAGCTCAGTTCGAACTATACTTTGTAAGGGCTCGATGATAACCTATAATATGTCATTCGATTCAAGCGTAAATGTGAAGATATAATTAATTTAGACGAATAATTAATCGAAAGATATGTGATGAGCTGGATAAATGTAACACAAGTTGGCCGACAGAAGCACCCTGAAGTCTGTCACACAACAAGACCTTGGGGGAGGCCTTTACCCAGCCGATGATTTTTTGACTAATTTGAATAATATGCAGATTCTTATTAAATATAAAAAAACGTATTTTTTTATAATCATTCAATACTAATATATAGAAACTCTCGAAAGCTATTTTTCGAGAGTTTCTGATGTATTCAGTCCTAAAACACCAAAGTTATTGCGATTGTATCGGACCAGTCGGCGCCGGCAAAGTACAAATTTCTACTTTCGTCATTCGTAGGAAGTGACAATTCTGCAACAATTTTATTTGGAACAAAACATATCATTGTAAGAACACTTTATTTTTAACCGACTTCCAAAGACGAGGAGTTTATATATTCGGTTGTGGATATTTTTTTTCGTAGGTAAGGTAGGTAAGTCGGTACCAGTGAAGAATTTAAATTTAGAAAAATCATGACATGTTAGCTGGTACCGACTTTAAAATTATGAAGACTGTGAACAGAAATAGGCTGATGCCTCACCGTATTCTTAATAGGCACTATTAAAGAATAAATTTTATTTTATACTTTTTAGTTTCTTCTTTACTATTTTAGTTTTTTTCTTTGGATGTCGGTTTTAATTTTTTGTTAAAAAATAATAATTTTGTTTAATAGACTCCCTTTACAATATCTAAGCGTTAAAAATTTGGCGGATACAATAGCTTTAACATTTAATATATACTTAGTATTCAACGTAAAACAGCATTTATTTTACGAAAAAGTTTCTTAGATAACACTGGTAAAAAAAAACCGTTTTTGTGTGTAACATGAAAACTTTTGTCTGGTTATGTTTCGAACAAGGATAAGGATAATAGAAATAAAATCAAAATGTTCCAAATACGAATACTTTTTTTGTAATTCGATTTTTAAATATTTTAGAAAATTTCAAT
>JAOTAV010074213.1:0-13157 GCA_026546445.1 Cyclargus thomasi | reverse complement strand
TAACACAAGTCCTTCGGGTACTTAGCACAGGGCCAGATTGACGTGGTGTGAAGCGTCCATGGATATTATTATTATTAAATATTATAGTTTCTATGAATTTTTAAAGGGTATACTCAATTTTATTTAAAAAATAACATATTAAATATTTAAGGCTTTTGGAAGAATTAAAATATCAATATAATTTGGAGTCGGAACGTAAGACGGAACAGTTAAAAAAGTTGGAAGAAGAACACAGGTCAACAGAGGAGAAGTTTAGCAGAGTCTGTCAAGAACATGAAGCAGTCAAAGAAGAGTTACAGGCGGCATTGAAAAACGTCAAGTAAGTTATCTCGTCTGGGTTTATTAAAACTTGAGATTTTTTTACCTATTTTTCTACCTTAGTCTACGTCGAATATCTCTTTCTGACGACTTAAAGCATGGATGCACAGACCGCTCGTCGGCGACCGTGCGGCTCGCATATAATACCCTCGTACATTCGAAAAACATTAAATTATATTCCAGAATAAAACAAAAAAATACAATCAAGTCTTTTTTGACTTTAATTACCTTTATGTACTTAGGCTTATTAACTACTATTTTTCACACTAAAAAAACTAAATGGGCTGTATAATTTTTCAAAAGATATATCAATATTTAAAACTCGTCGTAGCTTGTGTGGAATTGGAAAATTGCGTAAAAATACGAATATTTTGAAAACATTATGTTTTCCTATGCTCTAAAGCCTATGTTACTTTCTTCATCTTTTCAACTAAGCTATTATCAAAAATCAAGTAAATACGTTGATTGGTTCGAGTGTGTAGAAAGGAAAAACAAATAAATACAATTTCCCATTTTTAACATTAGTATTAATTATTATAATGGATATTCCTTATACCTATTTCTGCCTTTCTCTTGAATATATAAATTCTATTGTTACTAATTTTAAGCTGTTGGATTTCTGAAATAAGTAAAAAATTGTACGGTCCAGGCTATACCGCAAAGCGGCGGTGGTGTTCCGGCAGCGTGCGCGGTCGGCGACGGCGCGGGCGACGCGCGCGCGACGCTCCAAGCGCCTGCACACCTCCGAGCCGCTGCGGAAAGCGCTTGAAGCGCTAGAACGGATCAAGAGTGAAATTAAAGTAAATTTTCTTTTCTTTTGTATCTTATTAGAGAAAATTTCACAACTACAGGTTACAGATCTACATTATACCTCAAATTTTTTAAATTTTGCTGCGTCTAGGTACCTAAGTACCTAGAAGTTAGTTAGTTGCAGATCGGTCAAGTCGAGATGAATACTTGCTGATTAGAACTTATCAAACAACAATAGTTGTGCAATATTAATGTGCAAATTTTAATATTTTGTTGTCTTTTGTTGTCTTATGCTGGCACAAAATATAGGGCATTAATATTCAATAAATATTTCTATAGGCAATTATGGTGTATTTCGTCTACCTAACAGCCTTTATAACCAACTAACTGACCCGGCGAACTTCGTACCGCCTAACATTCAATGATCTCCTTTCACTTGGAAGATTAATCCTCTGTTCATCTGTACGATAAGCTCGACAATTTCTTATTTCTGCTCTAGCACAAAACTTTCAACACATAGACAATAGCTGGTCAAGAAAAATCATAGACACTTATAAAAGACATTTACACATTTGTTAACCTGTAGAAAAAATCTTATGTATTATGTTCGGAAATAAATAATTACACAATAAACAAATAATTTACACAAATTAATGTCTAAAACAAACAAATATAAGAGTTAATGAACGTTTGAGACATTTTTCACAAAATAAATTTCTGAACGCACACATGAATAGTTACAGTATTTGACAGGATTGTATTGGCAAATGTTTGATATGTAACAATCAAATGAGAATTAATCGAAATGATTAAGTATTTATTACACATATCGGGTTTCATTGTTTTTAAGATGCATGCTGCTATTCGGCGCGAAGACAAATCCAACGAATCAATAACCATGAAAATTGGTCCAGCAGATCTCGATTTATAAGCGTTGTAACAAACCCGTTTTATTTTATATATATAGATTGATATTGACATTTACATTTTTTACATTCGTCTTATAATTACTCGATCACATTCCAGCAAGTGAAGTCCCAAGCCCACATCTCCCTGGAGGAGCTAGAGCGGCGAATACTGGAGCAGCAACGTCGCGCTGCGCACGCGCAGGACGAGTACAGGCGCGAACTCGACCGCGCCTCGCTAGCGCTGGAGCACAAGGAGCGCATCATACAGAGCCTGCTGGACAAGGTGGCCGACGTCGAGGAGGTCAGGTGAGGATGTGGGGATGTTTGTTACTTTTGTAGGTGATGAAGTTTACAGCGTTCTCCCCCGACTGTGCTAGAAGAAGGGTTATGTTTTTCGAGAGTGATATATGTATGTATAATTGTTTGACACGCTCTGCAGCCTAAACGACTTGATGGATTTTAACGTATGTGTTATCGTTATATTCTTCTTGGTAGCTTTATTGACACTGGGAACATCATAAAAAAAATCTTCTTTTTTAGGTCGAGTAGGGTATCAAATAAAGACCTTTAAGTAGCCATTCTCGAAATATACATAACTTCATGTTTAAATTACATTGGTTCCTGCAGTCGGGTTTTCTGTTTTTGGACATATAGCTTGTGTACAGGTTTTTTTTGTATATGTCTATAAAACATTTCGTTAAATAGACTTTAGTTATCTTCTATGTATATGCTTACGAACGGCAGACGACGCCACCGGAGATGCCTTCGAAAATCTTGGCAGGATGAAGTGGATGCTTACAAGCCAGGCTGGTCTGTGGTGGTGTTAGAACGATGAATGATCTTGGGAGAGGCCTTTGCCCAGTTGTGGCATAGCCAGATAGAGTTTTAGATAGATAGAGTCTTAAAAAACCTTTTAATAAATAAAGAAGAATTATTTTTGAATAGTAAACATGTGAAAATATGATTTTATTTTTTTTAGGTTAAGCCAAGCGAACACGAGCCGTCTGCAGGGCATTGTGACGTCTTCGTCTGAAAAGTCGACACCCTCGAAGACAAACAAGAAAGCGAGCAAACTAGTACCGGGACCGGGAGGCTACTACCAAGATAAGGAAAGTCGGAGGAAAAAGTAACTCCATCTCTCGACATTAAGGCAACTCTAGTCAATTATTTTCAACTTTTTCTGATATTTTAGACGATAATGCCAATGTTCGATGCTATAATGAAAAACACTGTTGTCTTCTTCAGAATTCGTAAGGTTTATTTATTCGATAAAAATATTTTAACGATTACAATTTTTAAACAGCTACACTAACACAAGATATCATGTGTGATGTTTTTTAAATTTCGTTATTTAGTTTTTGTAATAAAAATTATTGTGAGCAATTTTGAAGTTTTCTTGTAATGACGACAAAACTGTTAAAAATGACTAATGCAAAGATTTTGATTGCTAGGCAGATAGTTATATAGCATAGTATCTAGGGTTTTCATTTTTCATAATATCTTATACTGTATATTTCTTAGAATTAACTTATCCAGTTTTTAAATCCTTAGTATGTACTAAAACATAATATGATAACTTCTTGTGTTATTATTATAATTTCTTTGAAACTTTTTCATACTATAAAATATTGCCTACTAGCACAGAGGAATTAAAATAATTGGTCTATGCCTACTAGTCATATTTATAAGAAATTTGTTGAAAGTTTCATGTACTTTATTATGATTTATCATAATATTATTAGTAACAATACTAATAATATATAAATAATATTTTTAAAGCTGATTATACAAATAATCAGCTTTAAAAATATTATTTATTGCTCACAATCAAATACAATAAAGGTACTAAAAACTAAACCTAAAGTTATATTATAACTTAGGTATCTTTTAACTTGTTATGGGCGCAGGGCGATCACATTTTTGGAGTATTTTTTCACACTTTATACGAAATTCGAATATAAAAAATAATAGTGAGAAAACCATCGTCTAAAAGTGACTAACAATTTAAAAATTGATATGATGTTTAATAGAACTAGGAAATGGTATACCTACAAGGCCAGTAATAACTAGCCTCGTATTCCATTTTTACTAGCGTGTATGTAACTTAACCACATGCATTTATGATGCAACAACGTTACCTCAGTACTCATTATTCATTGCATTTAATATATGTTTATACGTTACTCAAAATTATTATTTTGTTTGTTAAAAACAATGTTGTTTGCCGAAAATATCGTGTTATTAGAATTAAT
Source organism: Cyclargus thomasi (assembly GCA_026546445.1). Lineage (NCBI taxonomy): Eukaryota > Metazoa > Arthropoda > Insecta > Lepidoptera > Lycaenidae > Cyclargus > Cyclargus thomasi. Next base: position 8,929 of record JAOTAV010074213.1, on the reverse strand, counting down.
GACTTCTGAATGTCAATACCAGAAATATTATACAATTATACAATAGTGAGTATTTGTTCAAGTGATACAAATTAGTTACGTCAATGACAGTCAAAATGTCTATAAAGGAACTAATTATTCATTACAACCACTTGGTTCTACAACATCTCTCGAGCAAGGTTTAGCAAAAGTAAGTTATTTTCTTTTGTTCAGCAATTCTCATAATAAACATTTGAATTTCAGATAAAGCGTTTCTTTGGCAAAAACTGAAAATTTTAGTATGAATACAGCGCTTTTGTAATAAAGTGAGAAGGGTTGAAACGCACAGGTTTCAGCCTTTCGTAAAAGCGGCTTCACCGCTTTTTTCGCTACGTCTGAGCCTTATATCACTTAGTGAATCTAAATACATATTTTACTTTTTTGCAGATGATTACGGTCAAAACGCTATTGTTATTGCTACTATTTAGGTATGCGCATGCTCTAGATGCCAACTGCAATTTTCAACAAACAGTAAGACATTTTTATTCCGCTATTAAGTAGTTGTAAATGCCCTACCAACAAAACAAGCTGTAAGCGGTAAGGCCGCCCTTTTGCTTTATTCCCAACCTAGTTTTTTTTTCTTTCTCTAATGTATGTATCTTAATAAGCAAATATAGAATTAATAAATTAATAAAACATAGCCGTACAAAACAAGTCCGCCAAATCGGCTTGTAAGCTAAATTAAAAATATTTTATAAAACCCTATTCCTACATATCGTAGGACTAGCAGGCCTCGTACGTATACGTATACACTCGTACGTATACTTGTCACGGACGGAAACAAATATCTTTGTAGATTATAGAGTCTATATAATAGTGGAATTCATAATAATTCTGCAGACTGGTTAAATATTATTATTTGTCCATTAATCAACTACTTAGTAATACTGAAGATAGAACCATGATATTTGTAAATGTAGCTGGCAGCCGGTGAGGGGTCCTACCCGTCCAGTCCGAACTACCCGAACAGCTACCCAGCCGGCGTGCAGTGTCGCTGGATCACCGACTGCCCTCCTAACTACAACTGCCGGGCCGAATGCACCATATCCCTGCCGTCGGTAAGTTTACCGTATCCGACTTATCGTTATTTACCCACTATTTTTTAAACTTCGTTTTACTGTGTAGAATCTTGGTTCTACATAGTAAAAAAAATCTAGAATATCATTGTTCCAGAACGAGGAAATTTCGACTCGCATAATAACAAAACGGTCTGGTGGTTCAAATAGTGATCTACGTTCTTAGCCACGGCATTTGTGATTCGGTCGATAAATCAGTCTTTTTATCTGCAATAAAACTTTGCATGAGCAAAATCATGACGCTGGTTGGCTTGCCCAGCGCGAAAAGAAAACATACCGAAAAATTTCTATTTCAAACTCAAATCTTCAGAATTTCTGATCAGAAAAATGAGAATGCCCCGCCGGAACGCACTCTGTTCATAATAATATACCCATGATGATGGTCGCAAACTATCTGAAATTTCTAAAAGGATATAGTATATTATCTGAGTTCTGACAGGTGAATTTTTCTGATTATAAATTCTGATGCTAGTCGGCCGGGCTAAAAAGCAACCGATTTACATCACCCTTAGTCGTCGTCGTGTTCGTTGGACCGTGTTCTAATATCGAAGAGTGGCGACACCCAACTGACCAATGCGGACTACTACTGCGGCAGCGGCACAGTCACAGCCGTCTCCACTGGACAGCGACTCGTTATAGGTAATTCGTTGTTTAAAACACAATCTTGTAAGTTGCTCTTAGCCAACAGGTTTTGTTTATAGAATAGTCGATTAAAAATGTGTTAAATTGACATAAGCGCTCCTTAATATGAAGTCGACAACCAATTTCATACATCGGGCGGCGGTTCTATAAAAAATCGATAAAGAAAGCGTGTTGGCTAGGGTTCGGAGTCCGACTAGGTGCTGCCCGAGCTCGCGGTTGGAGAAGGTTATGGGGAATTTAAGTTGGTCTCCACACACGCTCCTTGCCAACAAATACTTCTATAATCCATATACTCGTACATACTCCTCCATATATTCACGACCAAACCTTGAAAGCAACTTTGTTAAAAGTACCTTTAGTAAATTAAAGATGGCTTATAGGTCTCGTTGCATCTCAGTCCAGTACTGGAGGTCGATTCAGATGTGCAGTTACCACCCAGCCAGTCTCCACTAACACGCAATGTAGCTGTGGATACAAGAAGACGGTAAGTCTAATGACCGATTTACAGTCAATCAACTTAAAAGGCAAGTTTTAGGTACTTCGCTTTAAATCAACTAGCAAGTAACTAATAAAAAAAAACAAAAACGGTTTTAACAAAATCTGCGTACCTGTTTTTTACGTGAATCGCGCACATCAGGCAGGAAACAAAAAAATATATTATTTTATAGGGTACGTATAAAACCGTACCCAAAGGGTAAAAACTTTTACTAAGATTTCGATGTCTATCTGTCTCCAGACTGTATCTCAAGAACGGTAATAGCTCTCTAGCTATTACATATTCTGTAAAAATGTCAACTCTCTGTTGACAAACAAATAATAAATACTAGTATATAAGTTGAACAATAAATACTAAAACTAAAAAAAAATAATAAATACGTGGGGCTCTCATACAAAAAACGTGTTTTTTATTGATATCAATAAGGGCAACAAACAGGTACTAAAATTTTTTTACATAATGCTAAGTTGTATTTATATATTATTACTAATCAGTAATAACATTTAAACAAAACTAATAATTAAAGCGGGCTCTCATACAAAAACATAATTTTTTGCTCAAATATGAAACCAACGTGTGCGAGTCAAACTCGCACTTGGCCGGTTTTTTGGCTTTTGGCGACAGCGGTCATTTCTAGACAAAACGCAGTGTTTGTCAACGAAGTGTTGTTATTGAAAAAAATGTCATTTCTATACAAACGTGACAACTGACAACACAGTTGTCACGTTTGTATAGAAATGACATTTTTTTGACAGAACGTTAGTAACCGCTAGCGCCAATACTGGAGGAACGCATAATAAAGCTAGAGATATTTAGTTAGTTAGATTAAGGATATATAAATATGTATGTTAGTCTTTAAGGTATCTATTATATATAATAAATAATATGTATGCAAGTTTTTAAGGTATTTATAATATGGGTCTATGCTGCCCGAATTAAATGATATGATATGATGATATTAAAATTTGAAATAAAAAAATTTTTTGGTAGTCTACAGATTTATTATTAGTATAGTTTAAAGACATTGAATCTGTCTCCCAGAACCGGATCGTGAACGGCCAAGAGACGGGCGTGAACGAGTACCCCATGATGGCGGGTCTAGTGGAGAAGTCGTCCGGCGCCGTCATCAAGTGCGGTGCCGTCATCCTCTCCAACTCCTACGTGCTGACTGCTGCTTACTGTGTCGTCAACAAGAGTCCCAGCAACATCGGTGTTGTCATCGGGGATCACGATACTACCACTGGCAGTGAGTTGAGATGTTTGTAACGACTTCAAGATGGCCGCAGGATGATGGAGCCGTCGTAATATCATCATAGAGCTAACGTCGGCCCTGTGTCAGTCTACTATCTGCAGGGTTAGCATAGGGTCAGTAGACATACGAAAGTATAGACAAACTGACAGATGGTTGGGATAAACTGACCGATTTCCTTTGTACATCCGTCACTTCAACGTCACTTTGTCTATCTTGCTGTAGAAATAAAAACTTTCTCGGTCGCTAATATTAACAAAAGCAATGATTATTATTAAATATTAATTACTAACATTACCTACCACATGCAGGAATATTAATAGTTACATAGTTTTAATGATAACTTTGACATAAAATGTATGTTTATTAAATTGAAGTTGGAATTAGGTTTTAGGTTCAGCCTGATGTTATTTTGTCTGAGAGCAATCTTAAATGCTTAAAAATTTTTTCAATGACTTTAGGTGACACAACTGCTACACAAGGATTTCTAGTCAAGAACATAATAATTCATCCACTATTCACGCAGTAAGTAATTAATTTATAATTAATAATATAGAAACTTCTTGTAAATCTTGCAAGAAAGTTGTATTCTATATACTTCATTCTGTGGTTGTATTCTTTTCGTTATTTCTATTACGCATTGAAAGATTTGCGCAATAGAAACAACGAAAAGAATACGACAAAATAACCGACGCAAAATTATCTACACTTTTGGCGCTTTTAACTTTTAATGCAATTTATTCTTTTGGTTTATTTAAAATTTGTCTCTCTCCTGTCTAGTCGACTTTTTGTGGATAGATGATTTTAATTCTTCGGCGTCGAAACCCGATGCAAAACCGGAGAGAGTTGCCTAGTTTTTTGTTGTTTTTCTTTTCAGATCAACATACGACTACGACATAGCGATTTTGGCGATTAACGGCCAAATAACTTTTAGCGACGCCGTTGGTCCCGTCTGTCTGCCCTTCAAGTTTGTCAACACCGACTTGGCTGGAACCAAAGTCACTTTGCTAGGTAATTTTAATATTAACAGTGTGAAGCTTTTCCTAAAAAATTACTCCCTTATCAATAATAATAGGCGACGGCAGTTGCTTTCCGTCAGTTAACCCGCTCGCTTGCTCCCTAAATATCATAAAAAAAAGCAAACAAACTGACTTTTGCATTTATACCATTAAGTACGGATAAGTTATTTTCGGGATTTTACGCGCTACATTTCTGTTGAAGGTTGGGGCACAACGTCCGTGGGTGGCGAGCTGTCTCCCGTGCTGCGGAAGGTAGACGTGGACGTGATGAGCCAGTCGGCGTGCCAGCGTAACGTCTCCACACTCACGCCGAGACAACTGTGCACCTACACGCTGGGCAAGGACTCCTGCCAGGTATGTCGCGCCATCAGTGGCTTCACCATGAGTTTGAAGTTATATTGTCCATACTCGATAGCGACTACGTAATTTTATGTTTTGACTGTTTATAATTAATGATTATTTTATTTATGTGGTACTTGGACGGCTGTGGGGTCACAGAATGGGTCAAGCGGAAGACCAGCGTTGGCTACCTGCAAGGTGTGCTAACACCTTGCAGTGACATAAATAATATCAAAATTATTGATATTATTTATGTGATTTAAGTAATATTGTTAAGTTTTACTATTGTTTTTTTATTTTATTTATTCTATTCTATTCTGTTATATTCTTCTACTAAGAGAAGAAAAGTCTTTTCTCTTCTCTCCTCCCCTCCCTTCCCCTCGGTCGGTCATGCGCATGATCTCTCTTCAGTCTGCGTTAGGAGATTAAAGGAAAAGTGCCATTGCCACAGAGTGCCCAAGTATGTGCGCAGTACACGCGCACATACTTGGGCACTGTAAAATTCTTTCAGCCTAACACAGTCCTGGCTTTAATGAAACCGGCCACCGTTACCGAAACCGGTGTAGGAGTTTTTTCTTTTTCTAGTAAGACTCCGGCGGGCCGGCGCTCCGCACGGACCCGGCTACTGGCCTCCTGTTCAACGTCGGCATCATCAGTTTCGGGACTTTCTGCGCGACGGCCGGCCAACCTGGCGTCAACACGCGAGTCACCGCCCTCCTCGACTGGATCGTCACCAACGCGCCCGCCAACTACTGCAGGAAATAAAGCGATTGAAAAGTTAATTTTGAGTGTATTTTTAACCTTCATTATTATATCTAAGACAACATCGGTGTTGTATGTTGATCTCGTTATTGAGTAGGATTGAAAACAAATTGTATGGAAATTACATAAGGCGTTACGAACGTCTTTTAAAAAAATTTTAGGCTTGGTTAAACCCCTTAACATATTTGGAAATAACCTAATCTGTTTGCGAAAGAAGATATTTGAATTTCTAGTATAAAACCTATCCTAACCTTATCTAAATTTTCAATTATTTTAAATAAAATACTGCTCACAATCAAATACAATAAAGGTACTAAAAACTAAACTTAAAGTTATATTATAATTTAGGTATCTTTTAACTTGTTATGGGCGCAGGGCGATCACATTTTTTGGGTATTTTTTCACACTTTATACGAAATTCGAACAGAAAATTTTCAAGTTTCTAGGGGAGTTGAGAATGAGCGGAAAATTTGTTGACACTAGAAGTACCATGTCAACAGATTTTTATATTTTTCAGGCTTTCTATATCTAATATATAAAATTCTCTTGTCACAATGTTTGTCTTCGTACTCCTCCGAAACGATTTTAACCAAATTTTGCATGCATATTCAGTAGGTCTGAGAATCGGCTAACATCTATTTTTCATACCCCTAAACGTTACGGGGTACTTACTACTACCCCTAATTTTTTTGGCAAAACAATGTTTGCCGGGTCAGCTAGTATTTTATATAAATACGACCTAAAGACAACGATATCGGCTCTTTTTGCGTTTACATACCCTACACTTCACTTTGCTGCGAATATCAGGCTCAATTAGGTCGGCTGCACGTTATTACAATTTATAATCTAAAAAAAAACATAAATAAATAGAAAATTTATGCGGGGTTAAAACAGCATAATTAGAAATTTTATTAATTCTGGTAGAATTTTCTAATAAGTGTGGCATTTTCTTGTTCTAATTCTTATGATGACGGACGTCCAAATAAACATGCCTGGTGTTCTTAGTGAAAAAACTGTGGCATAAGTAAGCGTATATAAAGTCGAGGTTGTGTTGTCTCTACGTCATATTGCTCGTCACAATACTCTTCCAGACATCGCATATCAGAATAAACCTTGTGTAAACAGTTATATTGGGCGTCCTTGCCCTTAACAACCACACCGAATGTTCTGACGGTGAATTCGAACCTGCATGTCCTTGCTCAAGTTATCGGCCTCATACTATTGTTACTGTAACTCTATGATATGGGCTATTTATCATACTGAAAATTCCTAGAATACCTTTGTCAATGCAGGTTTAGTTAGTTTGTATCTTGCTAACCGATTTTCAAAAAAGAAGGTTGTTTGGGTTATTCGCACGTAACGAATACAAAGTAACTGTTAATTCAGTATACCTTAAGTACTTACCACATGTTTTAGTTCAATAAATACTATAAAAGTTTATTGACGATGATGCCATTATACTGGTATTATAACAGTGGTAGCCTTTTTCTGCGGCAAAATGTAAGTGAAATGCCGTAAAAGGTTATATCTATGCACGGTCACGACAATCTTGTAAACGTGATCGCCCGTCGAGCAACCGACACTGACTTTATATTTAGTGCTTGTTGTTATTGCACCGACCTATATTCCACAAAATATTGATATGATATTATATAATTGGCTCGGTTCTATGTAGTTTAGGTTCAAGTACGGTCTCTTGATAAACGTTAATAAGTGAGAGAAAACTTTCAAAATAATATCTCTGTCTACAAACTCTATTTGGCCGGTAGAACTCGTTCAAAGAATTCATAAAAAAATCATAAAAGTCTCGTCACGAAAACAGCATCTCAAAATTTTTGATCATGCTCTTAAGTACTAAGCGCTGACTGTGCGCTATTAATACGGGCCTTAATGCAATACATAACGTCAAATAGTGAACAATATTTTTATATCGTGAAACCAGTAAAGTATTGTCCTTTTAACTAAAAACAAATGGCGAAGTTCGGTTTTAAAAACCTCCTCTGTTTTTTAAGTCGGTTCTCTGTATATGGCCAAATAGTTCGAAGATTTTATGTAGTCATGAAATCTCCGAATTATTTGGTCTATACGTTTTGTAAGATAGAAAAAGTTTGTTAAACACCACAACGAGTAGATAGGCTTGTTACTTATTCTTTACCTGTAAAAGTAAAAAAGAAACTAACATTAATATCCATTAGAACTAGGGTTGCCAACCGTATTATAACCGGAGACCCGAAATATAGTATTGTACTATATTTCGGGTACTATAGACTGTTAAATAAATAAATAGTACCATAGTACGTAAAGATACTATATTTTCGGAATAATAGAACAATGTTTATATTTTGCAACTCTATTTAAAATTTTATCGTTTCTGCTTTCTATTCCCGCCACTCAAGCATTTTTCAAGTCAAAAGTGTTTTATACAAAGTAGGTATACTAGATACACTTTTTGAACGTTGAAACTACGGTGCCTACCACCAATTCGGAAACTAGCCGTGCGAGAAGATTTGACATAAATAATATTTTCGAAGTGGAGGTTTCTTCAAGTTTAATGTATTTTTATACCTTTTTTTTCATATACTATATGTTGACCAGAAAATATTGGTAACTCTAATTAGAACTGCAAGTAGTTATACGCACGTGTAATATCGCGTCGCTCGCACCGCGCCGCTGTCGCGTAATGCGGTCTTACCTTAACAATACCTCATTTCCATTGACGGATGTATTATTGTAAGGATTTTGTTATCTACGCCAAAGGCTTTCAAATAAAGATTAGTGCCGGCTCCCTTATCACAGTTCATGTGCTAATGAAGCGTTTATAACTATTAATTGTGTTCTTCTTCCCGCACTTCGCGTTGTGGCGCGAAACTGATGTCTCAAGTGCCTTAAAAATAATTTGTAGTAATAATAAGAGTGTAATTAAAAGTGATAACTAGTGCGATCTGTGTCACAAACAACAGTTATCGTTTTGTATTCGGGAACGTAAGTAAATATTGTGATGTTATATTTTTATGGCAACACTGACACAGTTTTATTGATGTTAAGGGAAACTTACATTAACTATGTAATAATAACAGACCTAAAAAAAATTCAATTATAATAGTACCTGTAATAATTGAAATTTCTCATTAGGTCTGTTTTACTAAATTAAACTATATTTAAATTTAAAAGTGAAAAATCTGTCAGCGTAGAGTTGCAGTCTGAAAATATGAGCATATCTAATATATGAAATTGAATTGATGAAATTTTTGGTGCTTATCCGGTATCTATGAGAATCGGCCAACATCTATTTTTCATCCCCCTAAATTATTTATATGGCAAAACAACG
>JAOTAV010074202.1:0-13158 GCA_026546445.1 Cyclargus thomasi | reverse complement strand
ACTAATAGCATTGCCCCGTTGGATGGCAATTGCTATCCGTTGTGCCAGGTAGCTCCCGGCTCTGGGGTCTCGGGTAGCTTCGATAAGCTTTTAAGCGATAAAAATATTGTATAGCATATATGTTATATAGCCTAAATATCATTTAAATTAAGTCAAGTTTAGGATAAAAATGATTTCATTCGATTCAAAATTGATTACACAGCTTGTACGTTGAAAATAGCGTTTCAAGACATTAAATAAATACTGTTAATTTCAAAAGTAGTAAAAATATGAAACACGAAATTTCCATCGAGAATCTGGGTGAAGGTGAGGATTTGTGTAAATCGGTCGCGAAATTCTCTTTGCGAACGTTTAATTAGTGTCATCCCTGTTTTCCTAGCTGGTTTAAAATATGTTTACAATTTTATGCTATTTATAGTAGTTTTTGAGTTATAGCCTAGAATTTATTACAGCAAGGGATATTCTACATCCGTGTACCGGCTTGTTGAAGCGTTTAAAGCTAGCTCATAAAAATTAAAACCGGTCAGGTGTGAGTTTGAATCGCGCACGTAAGGTTCCTTACCAATAAAGGACACAAAATTAAGAAAACGTATTTCTGAAAGTTACAGCTGTAAGTAGTCACGTTCTATCAAGCAATATGGCGATGAAGACGACATCATAGCGATATCTATTAACAAAGCACCAAACTTAATTTACAAGTACACTTACTGGTACTAGACAACGGAAACTTTGAAACTTTTAATTAATATACATTTATACTAAACACGTATTAAAGAATTTTATTACATTATACACATATGTAATTATAATCCAAAACCCAGGCACATTGAAAAACGTTTTGCTCCGTCGGCGGGATTCGAACCCGCGACCCCCGGCTAAAGCTACCAATGCCCTTACCAACTGATCCACAGAGGTCGTCTTGTTGAATTGGGCTAGCGGTTTGAGCGTAAAGAGGGAACCGAAAGAAAAACATACAGATAAACACACTTAAGCATTTCAAATATTATTATTATAGATTAAATAGAATAAGGGTGCTTTCAACTAATATATTTAATGAAATCACTATGAACGGGCTTGAGGAATTTTCCCACAACAAAGTCCACATCCTCGCTTCCAATTATTATCCTCTCTAGAGGCCAGCCCCTGTCGTCCTTTGAATATCAATAGATTTGTCCACTTGACGAATTATTTTTGTTTCGTCCCTAAGCGCCCAGTTGGTTTTCGCCACGCGGTTGAGGAAATACGAGTACAAGTGTTTCGATGGTTAGGCGCCTAAAAGAAAGATCTTCCGGCCGAGCGAGATAGCATGCTCGGACAGGGCCGAAGAACCACTGACGTCATTTCAGTTGTTCTATATATTATGTTTTCCGTTTCTTCGATAGCGCGATGCAGGGTTGTGTGTCTAATTGTGGGTACCGCCACATAAGTGTTTGGTGTGAAAGGAATTGAAGATTTTCCGTTTGCCTTGCGAGAAAAGTACAAAACGATCACGTTAACTAGACACTTGATAACGAAATATTAAAAAAAAACATATTAAAATATCCAAAAACAGCGACAAAAAAACTAGCTAAAATATCAATGCTTGTGTCGGTAACAATTGGTTAACTTTTTGTTATGTTTTTCATTATCAAGGTCAAATGTCTAGTTAACGGGACCATATTGACTGATGGTTCATCTCGAAATTGAAGGCATAATTAGTGGAAGAAGCGGGTATGTTATATTTCACGAAATAAAAATAATTACTCATTTTTCTCTTGTAATTTTGTGATGTTCTGTTACATATATTTTGATTAAATTTAGTTATTTACCAGCTTCTTCCACTTCTCTTTAACCCCATATTTTATCTCTTTGGGGTAGAATCACATCCAATTTTTTTCATAACGGATAACATTCATAATATACGGATAACATCTATATACACATCCCAAATTTTATCATTATTCGTCCAGTGGCTTGGGCTTTGCGTGCATTTCACTATATCAGTCAGCCAGTCACCTTTGCGTTTTGTATATTTAGAGATAAGATGATCTAGAAGCTGAATAGATTGTTTGTTTGAACGCACCAATCTTAAGAACTACTGGCTAGAATTGGAAAATTATTTTTGTGTTGGTTAATTCATTTATTGAGAAAGGCTATGTAACTTTAGCCCACGACCGATAGGAGCTAAGCAGTAATCAAAAAATGTAAAAACCTTTATGATTAGTTTATAAAGTCTCACGCGGAGGTAGTCGCGGGCAACAGCTAGTTTTATATAATACAAGTAACATGACAAGAACACACCAATTTCGTATAAAGTAACTTCCACAGTTTTTATTGCCGATTTTATAACTGATCTCCGTTTACTTAGGCCGACTTTTCTTTCAGTTTACTTTCATAAAAGAAATTTTGTTTCGTTTTTCTCTTTGGACACTCTATATTTTTGGTTTTTTTTTCAAAGTAAATCATCTTTTTTGCACAAGGCCTTTTCTTTCTTTACTTTAAATTCTGAAAATAAGTGAGAAATATCTGTGTCGTAACTAATCCACGCTGAAATATATTTATAATAGAACCTCTTTTGGAAATATTATACAATTACAAAAATGGACGATTTTATTCTTGCAGCCTGAAATGAAATTGACCGGATGACATGGACAATTGTTTCAGGCAAACTAATATCAATTTCATCCGCTAACTCACTTCACTCCCTGACAAATCCTCAGTGTGGACAAGCTCTAAATTAATTTTGTTATAACAAAAATAGTAGGTTTGTGTCATTTTCAAAATTTTATCCGAAAAAATTCAGCAGGTATCGACTGATATTTTTGTAATTTTAATATCAGTTATATTTCTAGAGAATGTATGCAGTTTTGCACTAAAAAAAATTATTAATATTATAATAATTTTAATATCAAATTCTATAAACTACATACCCTTATCATGTAACTATTATGTTATTAACATTCCATTATGATCATTGACGTACAGCATCTTTATATATTGCATTAAATACTTTTTTAAACAACAAGGTGTAATGAGACTGACACCCGTATTCTTGGTTGTTCCCTTATGATTTCATCCATTCGGCTTATCCTCGAGCCTCAAAAATGGTATCATTAATTCATCAAACCTTCTTTGACTTGAGCAATTTCTTGATCCAAGGTAAGGTTGTTGTGTGTCTTGTAGCTCATGAAATACCTTGGGGCTTCCTTGAGGATTTAAAACTGTCTTCTTTCTGGTTCTAACAACAAATTTGAAAATAATAATAATATGAGATCAAAGTCCGAATTGGTAAATACTCATTTGAAAGCCAAGTAAGTTGAAACTAAACGTAGTCATGAGAACATTATATTTTTCAACCTTTTTTGTTTCTTAAAATAAGCTCTCAAGTTTTCCCTATTTGTGTTTTTAGTTTTCTTTTGGATTTTTTAGACTTTCTATATTGTGCAGTATTCTTTTTATTACTGATAAATATAAAACGTGGGCTTACGACGTTGCCAAGCATCAAGCCGATTAATTAATTGATTACTTAATTAAATCAGGAGCCTGGGTTTAAGTTTGTAGCTAGTTTTTCAAACATTTTCTGATTGCTCCTCGGCTACTATTGGTCGTAGTGTAATCTTTTCTAGCCTTTAGACTTTCTCGATAATGGACAAACCAACAAAAAATTTTTTTTTGAATTACGTCCAGAGTAGCTCCCGAGATTAGCGCGTTCAAACAAAATAACCAAACACTTTAGCTTTATATTATGAGTATAGATGGAAGTATAGATCTTTTCAATTTTCACAAGGTCTCTGGATTATGGTACATCTATGCATATAGTTATTATAGGGAGCGATTTTATTAAATACCAATTCGAATTCCTCGCTGAAGGGTTCAGCCGCAAGGGATAGCGCTGTCCTTCTTCTGAGAAGGTCACAATACTCTGAAAGGATGGGGATCTATCATCATCAGCTTTTAAATTTTCTATATTGACGTCATAAGTGTAAAGGTCCTTTTGTTGAAACAACATTATATTGTTGAAATGTTATGGTCTTCATACCACACATAAGGTTTTTTACCCAACTGCGTCATAAGGAGGGTATGTTTTTTCGAAAGTATGTATGTATGTATGTGTGTGTGTATGTATGTATGTATGTATGTATGTATGTATGTATGTATATATGTATGTATGTATGTGTGTATGTGTGTATGTATAATAGTTTGACAGGCACTACAGCCTACAAGGTTTGATGGGTTCCAACGTGTCAGGTATAGTTAGATTTGTCTTGATAGCGCGAGTGATAGGACAAAACACTACGAACTTCGTCGCGTCTTTTATGAGGCCGTGGTGTTTATCCGGTCGGACTGGCCCATTCGTTCCCATACTAACTTTAACTCCTTAAGGAAACGAATTTCGAAAAATTCCTTCTTATTAGTGACCTTCGACATACGGAGAACACTCCCCCCACATGTTACGTTTCTACGATCAGTGGTTTTGGCTATGCGTTGGTTCCTAAATGCATATCGTTTAGGACAAACGATTTTATATAATGATATAGATTAATACACGAGCGGAAAACTTTGTACCCCTTTTTACGAAAGACGTAGAAATGTAAAAGCATGTAATTTCTCCCAGTTATAGTTGATATTGGGAAGGAGCGTGGAATATCAGTATTATTTTAAAATATGCTTTAATCTTGCATATTTTAAAATAATACGCACACCACGATACGTACGCACCAATATTTTGATATGAATATACGAAAATAATATAGGTATATTATTTTAAAATATGTTTTATTCTAGCATATTTTTAGTCAAGAAAACGACACTACAATAGTAAATTCTAATCGTCAAAGAGAGAGATCTTCCTATCGTAGAAGAGAATCGCTAAGATATTTTTTTATACAAAATTTCACAATTTAAACCCTGTAATAGTTTGGAGAAAGTGAATTGTTTTGTTGTAACAAGAAAAACAGAACACCAAAACTTGTTATTTGAGTAATAAAATAATTAAGATTTTCATAATTACATACTAAATTGCTAATATTCTTGCCGACTTTTGTTAAAATTTCAATTTTGTTTTTAGATGGAGTTTTTCCAATTAGTTATTCCTTTGTATTTTGTAACCAAATTATTTGGCTAATCAACTCTGGGGTCGTACATTTTGTTTTTTAATTAAATTTTGGTAAAATGAGGAAGGTTTCTCTGCAACTTCCGACAGTTTATTTGATACAACTTGATGCCCGCAACTTCGTTGCGCGAAATTTTGTATATCATAGGAACTGTACATTCTCCCCGAATAAAAAGTATCCTATGTGTTGCCTAGACTTAATAGATATTAAATAAAAAAGATTTTTTCGAATCCGTTCAGTAGTTCCGGAGATTAGCGCGCACAGACAGATAAAGAGACTTTTTTAGTGATTTGAATTCTATTATTGTTCATAAGACCCCACATTAATGTTTATAAAAATATTATCGTACAGACACGCCAATTTTAACACTATACGTAAAGAAATGGCCTCTGAAAATTTCGTAGTCTTTCGAGTTAGTATTTTTAAATATATATTTTTTAATATAGTTCTAAAATCAAAAGAGTTATTACAAGGATTTCAGAATGGTATATTCTGACAATCATATTTTTTTATTAGTTACGAAGTAACACTATAGTTTTTAAGCAGTCGGGGTTTTGGGTTCCGCACCGATAGGGTAAAAACCTTCTACTAAGACTTCGATGTCTGTCTGTCTCCAGGCTGATGACGACCTCTGTGGCTTGGTTGGTAAGCACGTCGGTTGTCGGTAGCTCAAGCCGGGGGCACGGGTTCGATTTCCGCCGACGGAACAAAAAGTTTTTTAATGTTCCTTTAAAATCTTAAATACGTGATAAGAAAGATAGTATAAAAGTATTAAATATGTTTCCATTGTCCGGTACCTGTAACAGTCCTTCAGGTACTTACTAAGAGTACGTCACTCGTAGTAAGTACCTGAAGGACCTGTGAAGCGTCCATAGATATTATTATCAATTAGATAATAGATTTCGCTATCAGAAGGCTACACCGCGCTATCGCTTGCATGACTTGGTAGACTGTTATAACTGTTCAACTTTTAAAACAAGTTTTTTTATATATTTTCTTATACATTTTTTTTTCTTTTTTTATACATGATTGTAATAATGTTACCCAATTAATTGTATATCTTATCTAAATTTTAATTATTTAATTTTAATCATTTATTTTGATTTGTTATAAAGAGGAGCTAAAAACAATTGTAATTGCTGTGTACGCCTATAATTGACTTTTGCTTTAGATTAATTATAACTGGCTAAAATTTAATGTACGTATTAGCAATAAGTTGTTGGTGTATCAATTTTTAAATAAATAAAAATAAATAAATAATGGCAGGGTAAACCACCGAGTTACTGACATTATAATGTCATCTAAATATACAGTGCAGTCTGTGATGCATTTAGACTTGGCACCTGTTATTTCCGCCTACCTGGTACAAATAAATTGAGTTAAACAGTGATTCAAATCGCTAAAGCATCCGTGGCCTAGTGGGTAAGACCTTTGGTTCGCGCTCGAGTGGGTGTAGGTTCCAACCCCGGTGGAGGCGTGTGACAATGAGACATTTTCTGATCTCAAAATACATAATACAGATGCTCATTACCGTGGGAGAGCCATGCTTTGGCCGGCTCGATCGGAGTGATACCACGGCCTCACAGAAAACTGGTGTGGAACGGCGTTGTGCTGTGTTTCGACCACTGAACGAGTTTATGAGTTATTTATAGGCCTCTCTAATCTCTTATCTCTATTCCCATTCCTTCATAAAGGCCAGCAACGTACTTACGACTCTTCGGATTTCTCGAGTTCAATGGGCGACGGCAGTTGCTTACCATCAGGTAGCCCGTCTGCTCGCTTGCCCCCTAAATATCATTAAAAACCCTATATGGAGCGCTTAGTTGTTAGTGTTTGATGCAGGTTTGATTACCGAAAAGTACAATAAACTTTCAGCAACATATTATCAAAGAACCAAAAATTTTAAAAATGCCCTACAGTAAATTATCGATTAATGATTTTGCTCGCATGCAAATAATACATCCCATGTTAGCATTCAATTGAAAAAAAAAGAATAATCTAATTCATTAAAAACACTATCCGTATACCCAGTTTAATCTTAATTAGTCCAGAATTTATGGTCAACTAGCTTTTTCCCGCGGCTTCGATCGCGTGAAGTAGTATTTTCATACAAACTATTAACCCGTATTTCACCCTACGGAAGTAAAATTTCATAAAACTCTTAAACAAGTTTTCATTTACTTTGAATCAGCACCTCAGAAACAAAATGTTAGGTCTCTAATTAAAGAAATAACAAACTTGAGTAGAAAAATTTAAGGAAACTCTAACTTTTCACCTTCTTAGGGGTAGAATTTCAAAAATGCTTAAACTCGTATTTATTTATTTCGAATTAGTAGCTCAGAAATAAAATTTCATGTCTTTAACTGAAAAAAAATTAAGAACTGTCATACAAACTTTCAACATATTTCACTCCTTAGGGATAGAATTTTTAAAATTGCTTATTTAACCGTTTCTACCTAATTAAAAAGTATTGAATGTTGACAAACATCCAAGCAAACAAACAAACCCCTCATAATACAAATAAGAATATAATATTAATAACGACAGAACCAAACAAAATAAAGAAAATCTACTTTGGTTACATACACGCGGTTACCAGGTAAGCAGCAACCGATAGGAACATGATTCCGCGCTTACCTTATCTATCACAACATGACACAGCACTTTGAATATGAAATACGGATTACTCCTGTGACCTATACCTGATGTATGATGGCCTGGTAGCTGTGAGTTTATAAACCGTTGCTTTAGTAGTGATGCGCAAAAATTCGTTTATTACACGGGATCCGTATATCTTTCCGCGATAAAATGTACCATAAAATCTTCTCTGGGACTCAAAGTATCTCCATGCCAAATTACAGCAAAATTGGTTTAGCAGTTTGGGCGTGAAGAGCTAACAGACAGACAGACAGGCAGAAACACTTTTCATAAAAATATTGATTCAACGGTAACATAGCGCATAGAACATTTGTTTGTAAGTAGAAATACTACATACATTCATATTTAATTTCAAATCGTAAATTACAACAGTTAAATTAAAATGATGAAACAAAGCTCATCTGAAAGGGATTAACCAAATGAAATGAAAAAAGTAGAAAATAGTAGAATAAAAATGTATTTAAGTATCACGTCCTGAACAGAAAGTTTTTCAACTCAACGAATTGTTTGTGGTTTCATTTAAAATTATTTTTGTTCTCTTAGTTGTGACACTTCGCGAGGGTGAGGTTTTGATTCCGACTTTTATGGTTTTCCTCGCGCTGTAACAGTTTTGGTTTTATTTAATATGCATATCAATTCTTCCGTACTTATATTAAAAATGCGAGGGTGTATCTGTCTGTCTATTTCCTCTTCATGTCTGAACCGCTGAACCGATTTCGGCGAAATTTTATTTAGACATATTTGGAGACGCGAGAAGGACATAGGATACTTTTTATGCCGGAAAAATGTCATTTATTTAGTCCCCTATATTATTACTGTTAAACGTCATTCACGGGAATAAACTTCGCTTGCGATAAAATGTACTTTTATGTAAACTTTCACCAAGTCTTTTGCGGTTAACATTTTTCGAGACCTTCTTTTGACCGATGGCTACGTTACAACATATACCGGCAGGACTATTGTATATCTCGCGGTAGCAATAATTGCACAATAGGGAATATACATTATTTTTTTTTATCTCTTTAAATAAATCTATCTTTATTGAAAAACGATGTAGTCCAATTAGTTTTTTGATAACACTGAAAACAACAAAGTTATAAGCCTTTAAAATAGTCAGTTAGAAAGAGAGATCTAATATTGATAGTGACGTCAAAGTCTATAAGCTGCATTGACACTTTGTACATCTTTTAGTCCGCTATCATAATGATTTGCATTTAATAAATTTTATCTTACACGCATCAGCTTATCATATTGCGCAATTATTGCTCCAAAATTGCAAATTCCTATCACGTAACAACCAAACAATGCGATAGAAATCTAGTCGCAATATTCTCTTTCGTATGGATTTTGACGACAATTTTAACGATTCAGCGATCTGTATGGAAAATATAGTTCCTTTGAAGTTTAGCAAATGAACGTGAGTTCTTCGCTATCACTATTTCTGATTGTTGATAGCTATTCTTACATACCAAATTTCCGCTGTATGCCAAATTTCCGCCCATACAGTCCAGTGGTTTAGACTGTTCGTTGATAGACCAAGATGTCAGCCAGTCAGGCACCTCTGAGTTAAATATATTGTTTCGAAGAAAAATCGGCCAAGCGCGAGTCGGACTCGCACACGAAGGGTTCCGTACCACATTAGAGCAAACAGGCAGAAATTGAGTTTTTGTAATGAGACCTTAGTTATTAATTTTGTTTAAATTTTATTACTGATTAGTGAAGTATAAACAGGACTAAGCATTTTGTAAAAATTTCAAGTACGTACCTATTGTCATTATTTATATCGAGCAAAAATAACAAAAAAATCGCGTTTGATAGAATTTAATTTGGTTTTATATTTGTTGTTATATCGGCAACAGAAATACATATTCTGTGAAAAATTCAATTCTCTAGCTATAACTGTTCTTGAGATACAGCCTGGAGACAGCCAGACAGACAGACGGACAGGCAGACTAATTATAGTTAAGAGCTTACAGATGAAGCTGATGCTGCCAGTTCTCTTGTATGAGTTGTATCCCGCCAATTAGTGTTTAAATTCTAGCTCGAAGACAAGTTGGCCGATTTCATTATCCCTCAAAAACAAAGACCACACAAAATTAATGAAAGAAACGTGACCGTCGTTTAAGTCTGGAAACTTCGCGAACAGACCGCGTTCGAACTTACTGCTTTGTGTAATTTTTTAACTGTTTGTTTCAAGTTTTTAAATTTTTTCTTGATAATGACAGCGTTTAAGTTCAATCTGTAGTAATATCCATTATTTATACTTCAATACTTTTATTATAGTATGTATGTATACGGCCTCACAGAAAACTGACGTGAAACGGCGTTGCGCTGTATTTCGTTCAGTGAGTGAGCTTACCGGTGGTCCGACTTCCCTAATCCCTCTATCCCTATTCCCATTCCCTGATAAAGGCCGGCAACGCACTTGCGACTCTTCTGATGTCACGTTGCTTTCCGTCTGGTAGCCCATCCACTCGCTTGCCCCCTAATTATCATAAAAAAAAGAATAGATGATACTATAGATCCTCATGGTCTAAGCTTGGTCTACAATATACCATGCCTCGGGTCAATACCCACACTACGTCACTCTAGTGTTCGTATAGTCCTGTATCTAATACCCACACTACGTCACTCTAGTGTTCGTATAGTCCTGTATCTAATACCTACATACATGCCTAATACTTAAGTCTAGATACCAGATGTTTGTGAAACACTTAACGTATTTGATGTAACAGCAAACACGTGAAGCTGAAGCCAGCAACTTCCTCACGTCGTACAAACTCTACAGTCTATTTACAACTAAGCAATGTTCATCATCATTAAGGATTGTATGATGGGGGAAATTGAAAGAGAGCCAGGTGACGGGCTTACGTCGTTTGGTCAAAATATATCGATTTCATACAAGTCGTGATATGTCGGCTGAGTTTGACATAACCGACCAAATTACTTAAACCCATATTCATCTATATCTGTTTCCACTTCTTTGATTGTACATGGGCTAGCGGGGTAAGTTTAACCTCTAATAAGTATGTTTTTTATGATATTTAGGGGGTAAGTAAGAAGCGGGTTACCTGATAAAAATTAACTGCCTTCGCCTATGGACACTCTTGACATCCGAAGGGTCACAAGTGCGTTGCCGGCATTCATGAGGGATTAGAGATAGTGGGATTAGGGAAGTTGGGCCAACTCACTGAACGAAACACAGCACATAGCCGTTTTACGCCAGCTTTCTGTAAGACCGTGGTATCACTCAGGCAAGCCGGCCGATTCGTGCTAAAGCATGGCACTCAGTTAAAAGGTTACGCGAAAAATGTATATTATATACAATGATTTTCAACTCCAACGAGGAATTTGTTTCTGAGGATAACCTCATAGTTCATTAGAAAAAAAAGTACCGTAGACATCGATTTTTTGCAAGGGTAACGACGAAAACGACACTAGTCTGTTAAGATAAACGTTTTTTATCCTTTAATTAATAATAACTCCCACACCGGTTTCGGTGACGGTGGCCTGTTACGCAGGAGTAATTTTTATAGTATCCAAGTATGTGCGCAGTACACAGGAGCACTCTCTCTTCCTTTACTCTCATAACCCAGTGGGACGGATGACCGACACGACTGGCGAGAGGACCGACTTTTGTCCTAATCAAACTTTGAAATAATATCTTTCCAATGCGGGAATCGAACCCACGAGCTCCGGGTTAAGAGCCGGCTCTGTATGAATATAAATGGACGAAACCTAGCACAAGCGCTGTTTCACGCCACGCTCCAGTCCAGTGCGGAAGGTTTTACCGCCAAGTCTTCCGCCCATTCGTGCCGAATCACGGCTCTATTACAGCAATGTTGACTAACATCTGTGCTATCAGAAAGGACCATTGTCTGCAGTAAAAAGCAGTTGGGTGACGCCGTACGGTGAGTGCGTAAGAACAATACAACACCGTACAGTTGCGAACAAAGAAACCGTACCGACAGAAATTCAATCTGCTACATAGACTTGTTCTGTACAGAAGGTATTAAAGTACAAGGTTTCCTTGCAGTTAAATAGGATTTTGGGATCAGAACACACGCAAAGAAAATTTTTACCAAAATTTCAGAATTTTTTTTACAAATTCGATAAAAACAAGTTATAAGTTGATTCAAAACTTTTTCAGCGAGTGTGAAAAGTGTGGGTAAGTGAACGGGTCACCTGATGGAAAGTAACTGCCGTCACCCATAAATACTCGTAACTTCAGAAGCGTTGCAAATGCGTTGTGCGGCCTTTTATGAGTTCGAGCCGGCCCATTAGTACCGAAGCATGACTCTCACACGGCAATGGGCGCCCGTTTTATTTCGTAAGAAATATCCCAATGTCTTTTTGCTACCCGTCTCTTTACGGATTTGAATCTTGCACCCTCTTAAATGCAAAAGCCTAGCGGGTAGGTCACAGACACTCTAATGCCCGGGATGCACAGGCACAGAAAGCTAGTTTTCTTTTAAACTGTCTTGGCTCTGACACTGGCTTGTCAAGGAATTTACTAAGATTACTAGCAGCCTCCACGTAACCGCTGATGTTCGTAGTTCGTCGGCACGATCACCATGCAAGCGTACACATAATCGTCCGTAGTATTTTTTTAAGTCGCCGATGAAAAGCGAATATAATATGATAATAATATACGAACGCTTCACACCGCATAAGTCTAGCCCCGTACTAAGTACCCGAGGGACTTGTGTTACAGGTACGGAGATATATTTTATAATTTTTATACTATACACGTATGTAAGATTTTTGTTATATGATACACATATTTAATACACATCCAAGATCCAGGAACATTGAAAAACTTTTTGCTCAGTCGGCGGAAATCGAACCCGCGTACCACGGCTTAAGCTACCTCATAATATGGTGAATACATACTACTAATATAAACTATGTATGCATTCGCCAATTATTATGAAGAAGAGCTATAGAAATGAAGGAAATGCTATTCGAAGCCAGAAATACTAGATTGACAGCTCACTGACAACACCAGCGAGAACGAGATTATTTCGGACAGATAAAATGCAACCTTATGATCTAGGCTACAGGTTTCATTTCCAAGCGACATTGATCTATCGTCAATGCCGTCGCCGTCATTAAAGGCGTAGAGGAAAATGAAACATGTAGTCTATGACATAAAGTTGCATTTTATCCAAAAATAATCTCGTTCCCGGTTGACGGTGTTGGTGGACAAACGGCCTTAATGTTATGACGACCTCTGTGGCTCAGTTGGTAAGCACATTGGTAGCTTAAGCCGGGGGTCGCGGGTTCGAATCCCGCCGGCGGAGCAAGTTTTTCAATGTTCCTGGGTCTTGGATGTGTATTAAATATGTGTATCATATAATAAAAATCTGTAATATGTGTATAGTATAAAAGTATTAAATATATTTCC